>JAHQIW010000868.1:0-107564 GCA_019055375.1 Parelaphostrongylus tenuis | reverse complement strand
CGTGTTTAATTGGTTGGAGGGAGGGGCGGAGCGATTCATTCACGGAACTGGTCGGCGATTTTTTCTTTGGTGTCGTCGGGTGATTTTGCGGCGTCATGTTCCTTGCGGCAACTGGAATGTGAATATTGTGTGGGGTGTTTATGGATGCGTTAGGGTAGAAATCGTAGTTCCGTGCCATTTTGAAGACACTGACCCTAGGGTTGTTAGTTGGTTTCGGATGTTTTTTTGATTTTCGTTATTTATGGGGCTCCATTGACAGGTGGGGGGTGGATGACACCCTATGTATGATTTTTTTTTATCATTTACCCTATACTTTGTCGCATTTATATCTTATAATTTGCGGATAAAAAGCTCGAGAAAGTGTGGAAACGCCATCTCTTTGAGAGGGGGGGCGTAGGCGCTGTGCTCCGGTATTCGTGTGTTCTCGCTCTTACAAACGTCTTCTATAATCGAAACGCGTTTTTGAAATACGGTCCGAAGTTGGAGAGAAACATTTTTTTTGGTAATTGTCGGAGATTTTTATAAGATATCGTCTGAGACCATGAACTCTAAGATCGGCACGAGGCGTTAACAGAATATTGAAAAGGCATTCCACAAGGGGTAACCGGAATCGGAGAAACGAAGAAACGCGGGTAGGTGTGAAGACACTTGAATATATCTTGCTTCGACCGCCTATACACGCCAAATACGAGAGTCGTTGTGTTCAAAAACCAAACCGAGAGTCATTTTTTGGGGGAGGGAGTGCCAATGCCGGCCCCGGGGGGGAAGATTTAAGCTTTTCGTGATTAATTTTTTATTGAAAAAGTCCTAAGAAAAAAGAGCTTTTTTCCCGTTCACAGAAAGCGAGAAGACACCTTCAGAAAAAATCGTGAATCTTTCCTTTCCTCGATGACACCCGTCGCGAATGGGGGCTAAATTTACCCAATGCAGGAGAATGTTAGGCGACACAAAGAGATACCCAGGAAAACACTGGTTCAAAAGGGGATCGCGTTCTCCATGGTTATTGATAAAGCGAGTAAACGAAGCAATAATGAGATACATACATAAGATAGGAACTAAGGGTAAAACTATAAAAAACCTAGCCGTGACCAACCATGGCTGACTCGGGGAATCAAATATTACTTACTGAAAGAGATGGGGATAAATCGACAGACTTACTGGAAGCTTGTCATTTGTATGACTATAAAAACTGCTGATGCCCGACTGAATGGGACTCCGACTTGTTCGCCAAAGCGATCTAAAACCCCCGCTCAACAAGTAAAACTGTGGTTCAATTGCGCCGTTTCCTCCCTGCTTCCTGTTGGTGGTTTTTTTTTTATAGGGTTTCACCAAGGTCTGAAAAGCCCAAGTGAACCCTTGGGAAGAAGTCCCTATAAATCAGGGTGGAAAAGAACCCGATGAACAATCAAAGCGGCCATCAATCGATACAGATCTCAAACTCATCGTCACAACGATTGCAGTAGGAGTATCTGGCTTTTCCCCATATGTGGGGTGAATCTGCCTTCCAGAACAGACGCGAATCTCGCGAGCCGCGACCCCCAGTGGTTAGGTGGGTTGGGTGGCTACGCTATGTGTGGGGCGGCGTGCGCACATTGCGAAACGTGAGGGCCACCAGGAGGCGGCTACTCAATTCGTCCGTCGCCGGCAGGTGGTCGCCGCGGCGTCCCTAGCTTGCGACCCATCCTTCCACAACGTCCGTCGTTTGTGCTTGCTGGGGTGTCCTCCGGCACCTGTGTCGGTCGCCGAAGCCGTAAAGGCGGACGGGAATACACCCTGGATGGGGGCTACCTGCTTGTTGAGTGGGGTCTTACGGCCGTCCCCACTAAATCCATTGTCATTCTCCCCCCTCGGTCGCTCGTCTTCACCACCTCCGAGTCCCTCTTGTCTTTCCTCAATCAACCTAGATGTTAATTCCAAACATGCCCTCCTCAGTCCTCCGCTCTGACCCTCACTCTGTTATCCCTCCCTCAATGTGGAGTTGACCGTGAAGGACCGAGACTCTGTGAATAGTCCAGTCTCCCTCCCACTCTCCTATCGTCCTTCCTCTCCATACTAGGCGTATCTTGGACTCTCCTTCTCATCTGGATCGTGGGGTACGCTCCTCCCTCTCTAGCCGTACCCGGGGACATAGACGGAGATCCAGTATCCGTTTTCCCACACATACGGCCGGAATCCGGAACACTGATCTCTCGAACCCTTGTGCACAAGCTCCTTTTCTTCCCCTTCATAACCTCGTATTTTTTCGTGAATTTGGTGTAAATACATCTCACTTGCTCGTGCGTCCTCTGACAGTACTGGCTGGCGTGGAGGTCAGATCGGACCTGAGAAGAGTAAATCTTCGATATCGGATCTCGACGTAGGTTTGCTCTGCCCCGGAACGAAACCTACTGGCCCAACATTCGTACTTTTCCTTCCCAACCATTCAAAGGTGATTCAGGTGGGACTAGCACCACTTAGGGGCTTGAAACGCCACTGCCAAATGCAGAATGTTGTTCCGACATGAAAACTTGGCTCTTGTTAGCCGCGCGATCGGTTCTAAACGACGTGTCGGGCTTGATAGGAGTTTCTGGCCATTAGACCGATAGGCAACATGTTCCTTGAGATTTTCCATGCTCAAATGCAAATTCCAGTCAATTTGTTTCAAACAAAACCTCGCTTATAAAACATTCATTGTCGTTTATACTGGAAAAGTTCCTACCCCACAAAAAAGGGGCCTTTTTCGAGGGTTGACTAAACGATCGGGGGCGACAGTACTTAGGTTCCGTGCCGATAATAGCCAGCACTCATGAGAGTGCCAATATGCACATTGATAATGTCATTCTTTCCGACTTTATCTGTTACATTCGTTACGTTTCCCTCATTCATTGTGTTTCGTTTGATCGACAGTACTTCAGTTCCATCGGGATGACGAGTCCACCCAAACAAAGGTGACTCGGAAGATTAAAATCACTACTCTATATGATGCATGAACAAAAGCTAATGCCCTGAGAACAAAAATTTCCTGCTCATCAGGTTTTATAGTTCTCTCTAATGTATAGTGAATAATCTTACGGAACAGCTATCTGTCTCTCCAGGCCATGCACTAACCAGGGCCTCACGTTGCTTGACACGTCTCCGGGGCCGGCATGAACGCTTTACAGTGTCCATAACTATAGAACTCATGTTCTTCAATTTTCGCCCTTCAAAAGCTGCCCTGTTCCGGCCTGTAACTTTTTCCCTTCCTTTCCCTTGTGGGAAACCGAACATTATCACGGCTCTCTCAAGAAACCAGTTCACCGACCCCTTTTTTCTGGGTTCCTACGTGAAAATTACACTAGAACGGGTGCCCATAGATGTCGCACTGCAATCGAATGGAAAAAACGCACCGAGTGTGGAACGCAACTTGCCAGATTGGATGGGATGTTGCATTGAACATGTTATTGCCAATTCTGTTCAGTAAGCGACCGCCCACCCTGAACAGCCGCCGTTTTGAACTCCGCCCGAAGCTTAGTGGACGCTCTCATTCGTCTGAAGTCCAGAGATTGGTTTTGAACCTGCGTGGAAAAGTTCACACACTTTTAGTTCAATGGGGAAAGCCAGATATAGCTGTATCAGGACTAGAGAAAGGTTCTCGACTAGTATTCAGTGGTGTACCTGATGAACAGGGGAAAACATGCTTAAGCAACAATTGGAAACCACGAGGAGGAAGGTTTTGAAGACTCAATGAACTAGCAGATATGGGGATACGAATCGAGCGGAAGAAAAATGAAACATCGTATCACTTTGGAGATTAGAAAGCCAAAGCAGATGTTTAGATTGCTCTTCGTTACAGTTCACGCGAAAGGGTTTCCCTGGGTTGTGAACTCAAATAACAAAAGGTCGGAAAGGCTTCCATGACGAGAAATATTTTCTGACCATTAGACATTGCGTTTTCAATCTATCACACTTCTTGTTTTCACAAGCGGTGAGATTTTCAGCACAATTTTCCATCCAACCGGTTCTAGTGTTTGAATAAGCTTTTTTCACCGCAATCCTGAAATAGCTGCACGCTGGCGGTGTTCACGGGTGTTCAGCGCGGACAACCTCTTCTGGTAAATGGAGAACCAAGAACCACCAGCGTGGTCTTTTCTGTCTAGCGAATGTTTCACGATGTGCTTGCCTCGACTCAATTTGTCACCAACTTCTGTTTTCCAACGTCTGCTCCAGCGCGTGAATGATTTCCTAGGCAGTAGGAATAAGCTCATTTTAAGAAAAAAAATGACATGTTATGATAACTTCGATTATTTTAGAGAATAGTGTTAAGAGGAGGGCGATTTTGGAGCACATTGGTCGAGAAGAGTCGTAAACACTCACACACACGCAGTCGTTACTCCGGTTCCACTCCTTTAGTAAACCAAGCCCACCATCGCTGCAGCGTAAGCGAATCAGCAGCAGGCCTGTTTGGAAGGATAAAAAACCGATTTGATGCAGCATAGGGCACTTGAGTCACGGTATAGATCAGGATTTCTTTATATGCCTTGGTGAAGTCGCTATGCATGGTGTACCCATAGGGGATGGGTCAACGCCGATCGCTTTTTTACCCTTTAGGTTGCTGTTGTGCCCTAGCCAGTTCAAACGACTGTACAATCTCCCTTTTTACTTTTTAACATGCGCACAATGTGTTTCTCGGTTATCAATTCAGTCACACTATTGTTATATCAACAAAAAGTGTTTCCGGAAGCTCTTTTCATGCAGTGAAACATTCCAATTTACCCTTTTACATCACTAATGCTATCGATCTTCTCCCCGATTTTATACGTCTCGGTCTACTCATGGCTTGTTAATGTCTTTTATGGAAAGACGAAGATATAAATCTTTTCAAATAGATGTTTCTAACAGGGAGTTTTGGAATACACAAGGAAGATATAACGTTTTCTAATCACTTCGGACCTATGCGTGAAGCTAAGCACATCTAACACCACTGCGCTATAAGCGGCTATTGCTTGTATTATTACAACAAGTACAAATGTGGGAGGAAATTATTAGAATTACTGAAGTATTGCAGTAGTCAAAGATGCGTTGAGTTTTCTCATTTATTGACGCGAAAGTATATCGCAATAGGCCTTTGATCACTGAGATGCAAGATTGTAATGTAAGGTTTTAGACAATTCAAAGGCGTCTTTAATAATAAGTACGTAGATATCTCAATTATTGTTAGAGCTAACATATCATGTGATCTGTTAATGGGCTGTTTGTATAGCCCGATACACGTGTTTTGACTTTACAGTCTCGTCAGTCGGGCAGAAACCCTACGTCTTTTATCTTAGCCAATCCTCCCGGAAGCCTGGGAGAATTAAGGGTATAAAATCGTAAAAATACGAGTCAAAGAGCAATCGAGTGTACAACACTGTAGATTTGGTGATAATTTCACTTGACTTACAGTGTAAATCGTTCGTCGTCACTTAGCTCTTTATACGCAGAGTAGGGGCTCCCGAGAAGACTGGCTAAAAACTAAAAACGAAACGGTTCTGCGTAACTGGAGGAGATTGTAAGGTCGAAAATCGTGTATCGGGCTGTACAAGTGCCCATTATCAGATCACATGACATGTTGGCTCAAATAATTATTTACGAGATATATTGCAATCTGAGCGTGGTCTGATGAAACACTCGAAATAAGTTATAATACGTAGATACTTTAGAATTGCTCAGTAAGTTTGAAATGAGAAGTTCATTATTGTACAATAACAGCATAGTAGACTTAAATACTTGAAGTCAGAATGGTGATAGCATATCGTCACAATCAACAACGTTATAAAAAATAAAAGTTGAAATTGGTCAGTCGTCCTCTACAATTATCTTCGTTGTTACTGATGACATCGCGGTTACGATATCAAGTTGTAGCCAAACAGTTTTCGATTGAACGTTCAATAAACAATGTTTGTGAGAAAGTGTGTCTCTCTTAGATTGCTTAGTCACATTGATAAAAAACACTCATTGGCCCTTTTTCTGCTATGACGGCGCACGGGATCAAAAACCGATCCCTTTCGTTGCACAAGTACTTTTCATAAGTGTGTTAGTAACATTTGGAAGCACAAATCTCTGGCTAGCGCAGTAACGTGGCCGTTCCCAAAAAAAACCTTTATTAATAAACGCTTCAACGAAGAAAAACATCTGTGTTTCACATACGCGTTTTCCTGGCAAGACAGAGTTCCTTCTTTGGACTATTAATAATCATGCGATAGAGTAAAATAAAAAGATTACAACGATTTCCTTATTTTCTGGAAGATCGTTTTCTTCGAAGTGCAGCAGTGAAGATAAGATTGAATTCACATACGCAAGCGTGGGTATTCTGGCTATTCTGCGAGATGGAGGGGTTAGGGCCAGAACAGATGTGGCAAGTCCCAACACGAACGTTAATCGATTGGTCCGTTTGCGCGGGCTTAGGGAGAAGTGCGATTTTTGTTATTCAATTAGGAGTTGCATCTTCTGCTTTGAAAGAAACTCCAGATTAAACCTCTGACTCTAATACTAGAAGATTTTCGCTACCGTTTATGTGCTTTTCGTTCTTCCGGCGAGGTAACAGTTGGATTAAGCGGTCGTTGTTGAGCATATTTTAATTTAATATTTTCCGCTGTTATATAAAGGCCTTTCGAAGAAAACGGCCACGTACGGCTTTAGTCACAGGTTTAAGCTTTCCAATGATCACTAATAATTTATGAAAAGTGCCTGTTACAGTCAATGGGATCGCTTTTTGATCCCGTGCCGTCTAACAGAAAGAAGTCCCTTATTTCTGCAGTCTTGTTCGTTTTAGTTAGGACGTCTGTGTGATGATATTCGCCCCACAGCCGAACAGAGCAAAGCGAATATCGCGCGGACGCTGGCAAGAAAAGAAGAACAGTAAGATACAGATCTGCTTTCTTTCTTTTTGATTCAACGATTCCACCTTACTAATAAAGAGTTCATGTACCTCAACAACCTATTTGCATAACTGCAGCAGTAAATCTTTCTCGCTCGTCTGTATCTCAGAATGCCTACTTCATTTTACGTTCCGCTGTGTGCTTTTCTCATTGGGGCGGACTCTGCGTCGTTGGACTACAGAAGGCATCAGCTCACTGTTCCTGGATTGCCCTCATGGTCTGCGTCGCTGCTCCGGTGTCAGCTGACATAAATACTCACGTGGACGGACTGTGTAACTTGCACACTAGTAGGTGGCTTTAGTTATATCAGCACTGGATTTACTAAGCTGGGCATCGCATCGACATCGTGCACATGCATCATGACACGTTGCAGTGCGTGTCAATATAGACGATATCTGGCATGGTTCGTCTAAATCTCGATGTCTGTGCAACGTATTCGTTATTTACGTCTCAGTGTGTCTCAGTAGTCAGACGATAAGCATAGCTCTGTCCAAAAAATCGCGAGAGACTCTCAGGAATAGGGACGTCGAACGTAGAAATCAACGAGTACGCAAATGGTTCACTGCTCCATACGTCTGAGTAAATTCGAATACGTAACTTGTTGAACACTAGCTCACATTCATGCAATTTGTCACCCACCACACACTTGATGTTCTTCGAACTCTTCAGTACAGGTGCTTACGTGCGAATCTGACTAAAAAATGATGCATGTGTACTCCTGCTCGTAGACTCGTGCAGCGAATTCAAGGTGCATATCGGTTCTATCGATATTGATGATGGCAATATAAATGCAATGATCTTGTCTGCCCTCCTTCGTCTTCAGACCAGCATATTGATTCATAGAGTGACATGGGGGGGGTGTCAGTATCCCACTCATTCACAGCTGGGTTTTCTACCGGGCTCATAGCCTCTCATCGATCACTAGTATGCTGTTTTCAAACAACACATGAAATCGTGTGTCAACCGAATGATTCATCTGTCTGCGAGAAATATTTGTCGTGTTTTCTGTGCCAATCGGCTATAAGAATCTGCTTTTCTTATGACAACATTTAGTCAATGATGGTTGTGTTTATGACAAGTTATAAAGGCGCGACGTGGGGAGCTGTATGCCCGAAGCTCGTAGCTAAGTACTGTAAGGTTGGTAAATGAATTACAATCTAATTACTGATGGTAACGACAATATCGCCTTATTCTCGTCCTCGCCTACATCACTCATGACTCAAATTATGATCTGTCGTGAATTCCTGAGGTCTGGTTTTTTCATATATGATCGCCGCTCATATACTGAAACTACATGAATTCTTCCATATAGCGGGTTATCACTCCACAGTATGACCATAGCCATTATCGTTTCAGCGTGTCTCTGTTGAAGAAGTAAGTGGAGAAAATGCGAATAGAAATGGTGGTCTATCGAGATACCTTAATAGAGCTCTTTGCCCTGTTCTAATATTCTGTGCCTCATTCACTAATATTTCGGGAGAAGTCTACAGTGTAACAAACACATTGCGATCTTCTTGAATAGATGTTAGATTATACTCCGTGTGTAACTCAGCTGTTGCCACTCTGCTGTCTATGTATTGCAAAGTAGTCTCTACTACAAAAAAGCGAGCATTTTACATCATTCGTGACTTATATTATCGTAAAATCTGTCTCTTTGATTCAGTTCTATCTCTTAGTGAGTCTACTATTTTTTATTATAGGCACGTATTCTCTTACAAAACGACGCTCGAACAAGTAAGGTATATGCGCGCGTAATATTTTTCTTTGTACACTGCTTCACTTTCTTCTTTTTGGAAATATCGTAGGCAACTTGAATATCACAAACATAGGATGAAGTGCACATCGTCAATGGGTAGGCTGTGATGTATGTAACAGCCCCTGCCATATAGGGGATACGCTCGTGCTCATACGCGTAAACTTCTTCCTCCCAGATAACCAGAAACTTAGTCTCATCTGGATCCGCGTCATAACGCTCAGAAAAAAAAGCGATCGACTGCGGAGAACTACTCAGTTTTCTTGGCCTCAAAGGAACGGTTAAATTTTTAGATGCTGCGATTTCAATTTGTTTATCGTAGAAAGTGACGAGAAACGTTAGGTGCAAACAGCTAGGTAGATTCATGCGTGCACACTTTGACATAAATGTTAGACTGTAATCTAGTATACGAAGCTAGGCCCAGTGAAAGATCTAACTTACCTCAAAAAAAAACAAATTAGCAGTTTGCTACCTAATCATATACATTTACCTCGTCGTCAAACCTTGCTGAACATTCTGTCTTCACGTGAAATATCATTCATTTCAAATCGCGACTCAACAATTGTTTGTTCTAATCCTTGCCGTTAAGTAACCGAGTCGATCCGTCTCATAATCTGTGTGGATTCTCCAGCATATGATCGCGTCAAGTACTCGTTGCCACGAGCTTTCAATGAAACTACCACATACAACTTCGCCACTGTCTCGCAGCTTATTCTCGTCACAGGTTGTATATACAAGTCTGTCGTTCATATGATCAACATCCGAATAGATTTATCTTCACCGGATCCTGCTAAAAAAAAAACAAAAAAAAAAAATCTGATATAACTTATCAGATCCACGTCCACAACAGCTCTTTTGATCAGGCTTTCGTTGAGCTAATGTGTTGAGATTCCGTCGTATACGTAACGTCCCAAGCACTGAGCTACACAGAATTGAACTGGAAACGGAGGCACTGACAACATCATAAATGGTTCTTCTTTCACTCACTAGTGCTGGCTTTCAGAAACGTAGCTAATGAAAATCCAATATACTTAACTATCGACGATACGATACCATGCTCCTCTAGAATCAAATTTTACGTCTTTGTCACTGTTCCGCACGTTGTGAAACTTATCTGTAATATTATCCCCCTTCCTTCGCGAAAATGATAAATTGATGCTGTAGGAAGAATCTTTTTGCAGCGCTGCAATTTCCCTTCCATATGTAATGTAGCAGGACCACTGCGGCGTTAACGTCATGCAACTATCACTGGTTCATGATAGCGGTCCATTTTTTTGGAATTTCGAAGGCAGAAATGAAGCACAGGACTATTGACAGTCATAGCCGACGCCTGCGTTATTGAGGCGTACCCTTGTCATCGCGTAATGATATATCTATCTCCTTTTAGTTTTGATTCTTGCCTTCTAACTGTGTAAACATTTACTTGCAGAGCTTATACCATTATCGGTTACCCCTACAACAGTTACCGTGTATGTGTCATTCAACGTTAAGCATGACAGGCGGCTTACTCATGGGCGGAAATGAAGGAAAAAAAACAAAATACGAACCTCCTGTGTAGGATGGTTTGTGTCCCTTGTCGATGGCACTTGCGCCTGTCCTACAAGATTGTGTGATGCATCTAATGTGCATGTATTTCATCACTGCTACATTGCCAAATACTAAACTTCATATGTATACGATACTGTTTACACATTCGTCGTGGTCCATGCACGTCGAACGACAAAATGCTAGGGCGAGCAAAGAAGCTCATAGACACTAGCCAATAGGTTAGTTTGCTCAGCTGCCCCTCTATCACTGAAGCAGTTCACTCTGTCCATGCGATTGCACTTCAGTGCATCGACGGTGATCATGACAGTGCTAGATGACGTCTGTAACACATACTGCATATCTGACCCTGTACCATAGTGACCTGCGCGGTGACGTTTTCCGAACTGTACAAATCGGTGAAGGGGGGGGGCAATACTTGCTGGCGCAAATATTGATCTCAGTCAATATAGCTCTGTGCTTCATCAGAATCGCGTCCAACGACACATCCACAAGACGTGTACGGCAGGAGCACCTCTACACTGCCGTACTCGCACACCATTAGCAAATCGTAGTCTTTGGAACAAATGCAAGCAGGCGATGCTAGCGTCGCACCTGTGAAGGCGTGAATCCATTTGACCGTCACAAAAAGCCAGTCACTAGCTTGCCCCACTACGTAACTGAGTGTGTCGCTGGAAAATAATTACGATTCATCCGAAAATGTGACATGTGTCAAAATCATAATGGTCACACAAGGTTGTGCTTGTTCCTTTATGCCATTCACAGTGTCAGTGCTTAGATCGAGAGCTCTGCAACTAGTCTGACATGTAATCACGCACATTCATGAATGTGCTGATACACATATCTTTTCTGCACACTTTTCATGTGCACGCCTAATTCCTAGCTAGCGTTCTAGAGTGCCAAGACCGTGCTCTGCTCGTGCGCGCGTTATATGCGCAGATACGGCCTCGCCATAGCAGGATGTCTTTCGGTTCAGGCCCCGTAGGCGATGTCAGGAAAAGCGATGCGTAGGGGGAAAAAAAGGGGGGTATGAACACATTTAACCGTACGGAGTGATATATAATAGAAGCTGTGAAGTCCATGCTATGATTACTATACGTAGATGCGACTCTAGTATCACAATGCGACACATATACCACGACTCAGAGACAGGATATAAGGCATTCCGTGAATGTCTAGTTACGTGTTGAGCCGATGCTCAGTTGTGATCAACATTGCTCATTAAGCTGACTTCTAGCCTCAAACGCTGGCAGGAAAGGACAAAGCCGATCACAGGCTTCCTTTGGTGCATGCGTCGATTGATTAGTCTCATCGAAGAATGTATTGAAGAGAACAAAGAACTTCCTGATTGCGCCATAGACACTTGAGCAACTCCTTGACAGTCACGCTGTAACGCATGATGTTGAATCCTCACACTACAATGCATATGCGCAGAACTTATGGTCGCTACACACGTCTAATGCATGAATGGAATATCCTGTGCAGTTGCTAGTGAGCGAGCAATTACAGAATCGATAATCGGTAGGTAACTGTCCCCGTTACTCTCACCAAATAAGCGTTATGGATTGCGCATTGGGCACATCTCAAAGTTACGAACCTGGACTTCGCACAAATAGATCAAAAACGCCGTTCTACATATGCAGGATTCGAAAAATAGGGGGGCGTGCACCAGTTGCTATATCTTCTGGCCGTCGATACAACCGTTAGATGAGAGTGTTATCTAGCTGGAATTTCGAACGTGATATCAGCGCTCTAAAGGCAAGAGCCCGACTCCGTTGGTTACCGAATTTCTCACAAAAGGGTATACGAAAAAAAATATGATGCGATCTCAGGCGAATCTTTAGCGCTCGGATTGGACCTCACTGGGGTGCTCCTGCAATGTGATAGTAAAAAATTGTGGTGCTGCTGTTGCCTCCCGCTACATTAAGGTCGAGACGTCAGTTCCCTAATATATGTGGACCGCATCAAGACTACTGCGAACGACTCAAGAGCTCTTGAGCGATGTCTTGTGAAATCACTTGGCACTTACAACACTTAGCTACCTGCGCAGCTCAAATCTCCGAACCACATCTTCGCGACACAGAAAAGCATGCATTGATAGTGAACACTGATGGGCCGATCATGTAGTAAGAAGATCAGACGACAGATGTACGAAATGAACTGTAGAGCGGTCTCTACGATCCACCACTTCCCAAGTACGATTACCTTTACTTCGGGTTGACGTGTTTGCAAAAAGAATAAATCAGCTCTGCTCACAGCTGCAGATATTTTACAGAACACGGTGTGAAACTCGCGTCAGCCGCCGTGTCCGAATCAAACCACCACCGTCGACGACAATCGCGAGAAGAAACGACGAATGGAAATGTGCCAGGCTCGCATAATCCGTGAAAGCGGACTTTCCATTTTTCAAGAAAGTGAACTAGGCGAACTCCTTCCCTATGCAAAAGACGTGCAGTATGTCTCTAATTATAGTAGGAAGTCTTGAAAAGAACAAAATAGTTAGTGTAAAAAAAAGGAGCTCTTTGCTCTGCATACCAAAATTTGTTTACCACGTTACTGCTGAAGTTAGGAAGATGTTTGACTGAAAGAACTTCTAATCAATTTAACCGTTCGAGGCTCTGCAAAGGCGATACAATTGAAAAGTCAGCCACTATCTTAAGCACTGCGTTCTATTCAATAAATTTTACTAATAGGTTGTTGGAAAAGGAATTGCGTTTCTTGCATTGTCGATATGCACCATTTGATATTGCATTATATTTTTAATAAATGTGATTATGTTATACATCGCTTCAATGCGCATTTCTCGTTTTATATTTTGTTGCTTATGACGTATTATTTGCTATTTATTTTATAGTTCTTTTAGACTATGGAAATGATGTTGAACAAAAAGTGAAACCGAGCCATTTTCTCATTCGAGTTTAAAATGGGTCGTAAAGCAACAGAGACGACTCGCAATATCAACAACGCATTTGGCCTAGGAACTGCTAAAGTATAGTACAGCAGTGGCTCAAGAAATTTCGTAAATGTGCGAAAGCTTCGAAGATGAAGAACCCAACTACTTTTGCATCAACTAAAATCTAAATGCTGAAAGGCTATAAAAGAATGTTTTCTTAAGACTACACGAGATGCTTCAGGAAAACTCAATGTTGATCATTCTACGGTCGCTCGCTTGACACATCAAAAGTTCCGAAAAAAAAAAAAACGTCACAGAGTGGAACTTATATGCTTAACAATGCCCGTTTTGATAGAAAAATTCGCTACGGCTCAGTTTTTCCTTGAGTAGATGCGAGGTTTGCCATTTTAGTATTATGTTGGTGTAAAAGTAACTGCGGTTTCGCCACGGTCTAAAACCACAAAACTTTTGCACCAGCCTGATACTAGCAATCTCGTGTCTGCTCACCGAGAAAAAAAGAAACTAAATTGTGGCGAAATTTTTTCTTGAAACAAGGCAGTGTTAAACAGAAAACTTCTAAACTCTGATTGTTTTTATTCCAAATCCGTTGATGTCTCGAACTTTGCGAATTAGAGGAGTTCAGAAAACCTTTCTTTGATTATATCTAGAATAACATATGCATTACATGCTACTTTTAAAAGTGAATCGTTATTAGCAAGGCGTCTTTCGTGTACTCGATTATAAGTATTCAGGATGATTTCTCTCTAAATTAAGCTTGCTAATGATAATTTTTCCAAAAATTCTAAGTGATCTTGCTCTGGGATTTTAGTTTTCTACGCCTTCTCGCGCACTTTGAACTAGGTACCTGAGCTTACTTCTATTCTCTTAGTTTCTTCTCTTATTATTTCAGCAAGGGGCTCCGTCGCCGAATGGTTATGATGCTTGTGATGGTGTGCGTGGAGCCAAGCTCCATCCCCAACTCTCTCCGCCAGTCAACAGCAACGTCCTATAAACGCCACAGCCAGGCTATCCTCGAGATTGCAAGGGGATTCGCTCAACCAGTATTTTACGCCGTTCAAGACGAGAACTAAAAACGAGTTGAATGCTAGAGTTAATGGGATTCACACAGTGAAAAAAACGCTGTGATGACGGATCAAATAGAGTGCTAAAAAAGAGTAAAAGTATCCAAGCAGTTATCTCGCCAAAGAAGTGTCTGCTTCTCCGGTATACAACAAAACTGCTTAGTGCGTGCTGCTCATTTATGCGGCGCGGATGTTGGTTAAGCTTTTAAGAGGAAATTATCTAGCTTCCAATCAGCCTAGAAGACACTGCCAGATGAATTAACCTCTAGTTGTGGAAGTCGTAGTTTCCCACTCAAATAAGAAAAAATCATGTAGAACTTGAAGCTTTTACTACATCTGCTCAAATGTGATCAATATTCAGTGATTAATCCATTATGAAGAAACCTATTGCCATGTGTTGAAGTGAAAAGTACAATTTGACGAGGTCTCTAATCTGGTTGTCTTTGAGTATAAATGATCGATAGTGGATCAATAATTTTCCTTTTTTGGACTAGTGCTATTTATCGAGGTATAAATCTTTCCTTCCTTTACATGAAATTTTGATGTGAAATTATAAAAAGGTGTCGATAATGCAAAGACGACACACAATGCCATGCAATGGCTGGTCATTGTGGTTTTGTGCCTTCTACTTGTGCGCTCCTTCAGACGTATTTTGCTCAACCTTCATTCAAAATCGGGACATTAGAAAACTATGAAGCACTTCGTCATACGCACTCTGTTATATTATTTATCGTGCAATCACTGTCGTAAACTGGTATGATTTGTCGGAAAATGCATCGTGTACAATGGCTGAATGAAAAGGTCATTATGGAGGATAAACCAATTACCAACACTAAAATATTCAGAGTTAATGGGCATTTCGAATATTAGAAAGCACTTAGAAAGTGAGTATGAATTATTTCTGATGATCACAACGAAGGTGGCTAAATGATGAAGAGTAAATCGTATTCCGGTGCTTTTCTATTATCTGAGGACAAATGAAGAAATGACCTCTTTCGCTGGACAAGAATTTTCCACAAGAGTGTTAATAGTGAATTGAAAGTTTAAACTCTGGTTACTGCGCTACTTGCTCTTTTTAGGCCCTTTTATAACACTGTACCCTTCAAAGTAAAACTATCTCTTACACCGGCCGCCCGTCCTCACTATTATTCCTCCGAAAAGCACATGAACGTGTAGAGGAAATCTTTTAATATTAGGATTGTACGTTTTTCTCCGGAATTTCTTCCAAAGAGGAGAAAAATCTCAAGTTAATAACAAAAATGGCACTACATACGTGTAACGCGTCAACGCGATCGATCGATCGCCGCATGGAGTTGACGGCCAGCATCTCCTCACCGGCTTGCTAGGTATGCCCAGCTCACACTTTGGCCGAAAACAAACGCGCGCATGTGAAGCTCAATTCTATTTTACCTGCTACACTGGAATGAAACGGTATTTCGAAAAAATAAGCACAGTGTTGTAAATACCACAACGTGAGCTATCAAAAGTTTACTTACAAGTTGCGTGTGTGAAACATATGTGTTTTCTTTTAGCTGCAGCGTTATAAAGAGAATAATCTAAAGACGGTTACGTAGTACGTAGCCAGAGATTGGAGCCTTCAAATGAGTACTGAAAATGCCATAGAAAGTTCTTGTTCAGCGAAAGAGGTCATTTCTTCATTTGTTGGCGTCTAACAGAAAAAGAACCCAATAAATTACCTTCAAGAACTTAACGGAATAGAAAGAACCCTTAATCCATTCACCAGTGGCTCGCAAAGTATCTTTGTTTTTTGTTCAAATTTTATACCTTTTTTGAACAGTATTACCTATACTAAGGTTGTTAGTTATCAACGAGAAGGTGAGTGATACATTTTGAGGTTTTGGCACGAAACATTGAAAGCTCTAATGAAATGAATTATAGCCAAGTATTAGCGAACAAATGCATTCTCGTCTTCAGAAAAAGGATTTTTACCTGCTACCTCCTGTAGAGGGTAACATGGAAGTGTGATGTTGTTGGTCAGCATGGCAACGGAGATTCTCACCAGGAATTAAGGACAATAAAACCCTCGAAATCTATTTCTCCTGCTTGCATTCTGCTTGAATGTTAATTTACAGTAATATCGTGAAAAGAGGCCCCTTATGTGCGTGACGACAATCTGCACTCACATTTTCAGAAATCCATCTGAAGCAATAAAGAGGCTAGAATATGAAAAAACGTCGATTCTAGCTGCATAAATTTCCCATACTGTCAAAGAATTCACCAATGATTGCACTTGAAAATATGAAAATATTCGAGCATAACAGTGTCAAAGAGAGGAAAAATCATGCATTTAAACAGTACAGAAAAGGAAGATTTGCTATCAAAAACCTAACATTTTCAAAATTTGGAAGTCAGGTAATACGCGATGAAAAGAAAATTTGAGTAGCCTTTTCAAGTGACGAACACAAAAGTTTAAATGCTCTGGGACGGCAATTCCTTGAGGCCCAGAAACAGCCTCAATCTTTGAATCTCGAGCAAATGAAGAAGATAGAAGTTACTCACATTGTTGTGATGGTTCAATATTTACTATCGTCTGTCAACTATCATAGCTTTCAACTATCATATTTGCCTAAAAATAGGTTCACGTTTTCTTTATATCAATAAAAACAAGATAGAAAGGAAATTAGCTGTAACTGGATTATCAAATCTATCTGTACTCCGCGACTGTTCACGCATCAAAAAGCCAAATCATAGCCGCTCCTAATTCGGCATTAGGAATGATATGTCATAAAGTTTTAATCAACTGGCTTGTGAAACCTTGTTATAAACATTCAGTATAGTCAGTTAGCGGCTTACGTAGCAACCTCGAAATGGCTCGAAACGTTCTCTTTGACTATACTGAATGTTACAATATACCCAATATGTAGAGTGCTGTGCAAAAACGTTTGCGTAAGCCGGGAAAGAGTGCAGTGCAACGAGCGTCGGTGGTGCAACGGTTTAGCACATGCTCCAGGAAAGAGTAAGATCTGGGTTCAAATCCCGGCTGACGTAAACGTTTTTTGCACAGCACTCTAAATATTGGGTATATTGTAACATCATAACGCCGCAAGTGGCGGTCAAATAAAATCATTTTTGATTGACTATACTTAATATTTATAACGAGTTTTATTAAGCAGTCGATTATAAAAAGCATTATCTGAATAACAGCCGTATGCCATCCACTGGACACAAACTGCATTGCTTCACCGTAGCAAAGGTGCCCGTCCTTGCTAAAGTGTGGGGCTATGCAGGGCGTGTGGCACTGTTGGGACGAGCGAGACCGGCGAAATGTGAGTAAGTCCATGAAAGTAACAACCTCGAAATAGATTGAAACATTCATTATCACCATATGAATCTATCATGGAGTTCGAACTGTCTTATAGATCTTTAATCTGATAATATATTTTGAGCCTTTCGTGAGTTCTGATATGGCGTCTAGAAAGTGCTAAGCACGTATCTCGGCCTTTCAGCCTCATCACCAACACGGTGCCTTTTCGTTCAGCCAGCTCCATGGGAATATGCTTCTTATATGAAGAATTCGACGACAAACTTTTTACACTCAACGTACGGTGGAAGGTTCACCATGCCGTTCTTTTTTGATTACCGATTTTTCAGAGTGATTGATGTAGATTGCATGGCTTACGGTTGTTACAGAGTATATGTAATAATACCTTCTAATCGGCTATTTTGCGACCTCGTTCAAAACAACAAAATCTGATAACATATTTTAAGCCTTTCATGGGATCAGTTATGGCACTTATAGAATGCTAGACACGTTTTGAGTAAGGTTTCGAATTGGTCGGTTGAAAGATAATGTTAGATATGTGTTAGTTTCCATTTCTTCAGAATGTTCTAGGAAAAAGTTGTAGTTGATTCTGAAAAAATAGTGCTGGTAGAATCACCGAAATTTACTTTTGCGTAGAGATTAGGGCTTTGGCAATATTTTATACAACACTATTCAGTATTAAGGGAGCAGAATGAAAGATATCGTGCTCATTTTTCGTTTTGGAAATTGCAGTGTCATCACAGAAGTAGTCCACCTCGGTTCAATAAAATAATTGGCATCACTCTTAAGGTGAGACTAACCATAATCTGAGATGATTCATCGTGATTAAGATGCAAAAAACTGAAAGAACGAAACCAGCCAAAACGGTTGGAACGGTCGGCAAGCAACCAGAATCGGTCGCTTCTTCTGCTGACATCACAGGTATTGCGAGCAACAGAGGAACAAGTGGTTACGTTCGTTACAGATTCGCAACATTTGTGAATGCGACACGTAACCTAGCAACTAATGATGAAGATTTGTGCTAATCAGTAAATCGTTCGGCCAAATCGAATGCGTAGAGTAATTACCCTGCAGTTCTCTACCTGTTCTCTATATGAAATCTGAATGTTCATGAAAATTTTGTTATATTTGCTTTTGTTGTCAAAAAAGGACATCACAGGATATCTAAAATCACGATTTGGTGAGAGAAAGGAAAACACGCTAGGCTGCTCTGGAAAAACCTCACCCAGTTCCACGTTAATGTGAGTTTGAAGCAGACACTCTACCTATACATGAAGTCAAACCCAATTTTTGCTTAACAACACTTCAATGATCTACGAGTACTTTTTAATTTGCCGCCTTCATAGTAGTGTTTATTCTAGTGCGTGATGATATGCAAACTCTGAACCTCAGACAAGAAATTGAACCCATGTTCCACTCTGTATAGGGCACGTGCTGACCATTACACAACCAAGACCCTTGCCTTCCTATCACTCTTTATGCGATATAAGGTTTTATTGAAGTCAGCAACCAACTGTAAGCGAGTTTGGTGTGATATTTCCATCTACGAGCCAGAATGGATAGCAGCTCATTGGCGGGGATCCACTTATGTTTGAGCGTAACTGTCAATTACTCCCCTAACCACAACATAGGAATAATTAAAACTCTACACCTGGCACTGACCGAACTCTTTGTCTAGTACCTGTTAATGGTTTACGAAAATAATGACACGGATGATAGGCTAAGCAGCTAGAAGATTAACAAAAGTCATAAAGGATAAAAATATGGGCCTGCATCATACGAGTTTTTTTTTCATGCCATTACCGCTTCATTTATGAGTTTATAAATATATTTTCATTAAATAATTTTGTCCTGAAACAGAGTGCAAAGAAGTTTGAGAAGTGAACACATATAAGACATTTATACAATAAGAGAAGACGATTACAAGAGCTACGAAGACGTATGAGAAAAATAACTAAAAAATTTTATTCAAATAGTCTAATAATCTAAAGCAGGAGGTCACTCTCATGTAAAAATGAGCCGAGAAGGAGACAAATCCACCTTAAGATTATTATAGTTTCCCTTGCTTCATGCACGTATGTTAACATAATTATGGTTTCCATCATTCTTCCATTCGGTTCTTTTGCTCGCATCTGTTATCCACTCATAAATAGAAATTTGCCTATGGGCTCGGGCACCACTTATGGATTCTGGCCTTCTTCGCAAATACTCTTAAAGGGCATTATCCACTTTCTTTGGAGAAAGTTTTGACGAAAAAGTCTGGTACTAAAACCCAACTGACACTTGATGGACGAGAGCCTTGGTTGTCCCAAACGGGGTCGACCAGACATCGTGAGCGTATCATTGCTCGGCATTTCGAAACACTTCACCTCACTCTGCAGACGACATTATATGATAATCACTAAGTGAGAATCGTCGGGTTATAAAGGCAACTTCAAGTATTGACATCGAGACAATATTCTGATCCGCTCTGGATTTATACTTCAGCCAAGAATCACCCCTTCAGCTCTTCGAAGTAGCTGTTTTGTAAAATAATCAATAACTCATTTTTAACACGTCATCGGATACTAGTCGACATCTTCTTCTTGCAATTCCGAGGATAGCCAGGCTGGAACTTTTCATAGGATTCTCACTCGCTGCTGATAGTTGGAGAGCGATGGGAGACTGTGAGATCAACTTGGCGAGCCACGTCGAGCATCATAAGCCACTCGACCACAGTCCCCTCCCACCCCCTGATTTCGACTCATGTGAACAGAATGAATAGAAGGCTTCTACTGGAGATGTGCGATTAATGTACTATTTGTAAATTGTTGTCTTCAAGGAATTCGCTCAGAGGTGGTAAGCATTGGGAAGAAATGATGCGGATACGGGCAAAAAAAAAACAAAACTATGTTTCTGTGTTTCCTGCTTTTGAAAGCATGAGGTGGGTAAGAGCTAAGGCAGTGCAGGAGAAAACTGCACAGGTCAAATTCAAAGTATCGCAAGTTTATTCGAAAATCATCTTTATTTGACCGCCGATTGCGGTTTTATGATGTTTAGATAAACCCAATAATGTAGAAAGGTGTGCAAAGACGTTTGCGTTAGCAGGGTTTGAACTCACATCTGACTCTATCCGGGAGCATGTGCTAAACCGTTGCACCACCGACGCTCGTTTTGCTCTCCACTCTTTCCCGGCTGACGCAAACGTTTTTGCACACCACTCTACATCATTGGGATTATCACAAATTCAGCTAATTTTACAAATTTGCTACAAGCTAAAATTCTATAAAAAAACCGAGTTTCGAAGTTACTATATTGTAACCTTTTACCTTCCCAAAAATTTCCTCGCATTCATGAAGATCACTTTTTTTGCCTTAGCCGTAGTAGTTATCTAAGTCCTATTAGCTTTATAGCTCTCTCACTTCCAAACAATAACAACCGCTGGTTGTGATAGATGTCAAATGAAAAGCATAGGCTTTTTCAGCATTGCTACTCATGTGCGTTATTGAGCGAGTTGGTTCATCCCCATGAGGATACCGCAACGATAGGTCTTGGAGAAGGTGTGAAAGAACACAGATTTTTATCTATGACGGTTCCTTGCTAAAGACCACTTATAAAATACGCCCTAACGTTCATTGTGGGGCATTCGAGGTGGAATAATCCTGAAAAAATACTTTGCATTATAAAAAGGGATGTAAATTAGGCAGATTGCGAAAATTTTGAAGACCAAATGGTGAAATTACCCATCTTGGTGGGTGAAAACATAGAGTTTTATACCAGAATTTATGCTTTAGGAATGTGTGACATGATGTATGATACTTCATGAAGATTTAGAACATTAAAACATGCGATGATCAGTAGAGCTGCTTATGCTGCTTGATCTCCTATATGTGGCCTTGGAGACGTCGGAGAGGATAAGAACAAGTGAGTCAGGTAGCTACCATGACGGGAATCACAAAAGATGTGAGCGATTGTGGAACGATGCTGAGAGATACGCATGACACTAGACCGGTGCAATCACCCAAGGTTTCGGCACTTTAAAAGCTGTCCCAGTCACCCTTAACGAGAAGAATATCTATCGGAGCTAGAGCTCATTTCAGCTGACGGTCTTCGTTAAGAGAGTCACGTATCGACAAGTGTGGTTTGTTGCGTAAAGTGAGCAGAAGGGAGTCTGCTGATGGGGCACCTGTGTTGCTGAAAAGTATCGTTATGCCAAGGCCCATAGGAGCATGGCTCACAGTAGCTGATAGAGACAGAGCAGGTCAAACGGACACCAAGTGGACCTTCTCAGTCTTGCTTAACTGGTGCCCCACAGCTATCCTTCATAAGCTATTTATACACTCGGTCGGTGATTGATTCTCTATCCACTCGCCTTGAGCTACAACACTCCATCGCAACAAGCTCTCAACAATTAATTTTGAAAGGCGATCGGTATTGCACAAGTATCGCGAGCAGATCTGTGGCGCTGGTGTTTGTTCCAAAATCCTAACATGTCCTAGCAGGTCTGGTACAACTTCAGCGTCAGAAGCATGTAATAAAAGTGGTAATTGGTAGGAACCATATGGTCAGAAATCTGAGGACACTCAATAAATGCACGCATGTTTGCCAGTGCTAGGAAAATGAGTAAGCAATGATATGACTAGATGCAATCGAAAAATATGTAATAGTAACCAAGATCAGGCGGGACTCAAACACTCATTTCACCCAGTCGCGTGCAATTGTCCTGTCTCATACGCCTGATATGCATCTAGTCATATAATTGCCTACTCATTTTCCTGAACTTGGTGAAATTCAGGTCTGAGTCCCGCATAACGCAAATGTTTTGCACATTACTCTACATCATCGAAATTACAATAGCGAACGTTTCGGCGAGTTCGCCTTCTTCAAAGCGTCGAAAGAGCAGATTGATTCGCAATCCACTCGGTCAACACTCTAAAAATTCAGCGGAAAGACGTGGTAAACGAATTATTGGCTTGCATAGTACAAAATTACAATCTAAAACTCTCATTTAGTTGTTTATGAGATCTTTTGAATATTTACTGGAGATAAACAGCCCGGAGCTTCGAATGGAAGAGAATATTCCTGGCTCAGGTCTAAAATCTAGCCTTATGTGGCGGTGCGAGGTCACGCGTGCTTACGAGACGCTCCTCTTTGCGCTTCCTTTCTGGATTTTTAGTCCAACCTTTACGAAGAAAGCATTTTACAGCGTCCGTAAGCCAAGGTGTGGAACCGCTCTATCTAAGTACACTAGCTGACTTATCGAACAACACCACAAAACGCAACCTCATTGATGCGTTACAGCACCCATAGAGAAAACGCGTCTTCCAAACCTGTTCACCGCCGCACTGCATTGAATTACGAAATCAACCGTTTCACTTGTTTGAGAAGAATAGGAGATTCTAGCTGATGGAAAAATTTTAACAATTCCTTGCTTTGCCGACAACATCAGCGCCTTTCATTAACTATTATTGGAGCAAACGATGTCAAATTAACCCAGTGAAGACGGAGAAGTTTAATTTACGCGTAGATTCGACAAAGACGCAGTTTGTGGAATTTCTATGATGCGAGAGTGAACAGCTTAAGCTGGGTAGCTTTCTGACAATAGAGATCACTTTGAACGTGCACTTTTAGAGTTAAAAGGCATGAAAATCAACATAAAGCATAAACCAGGCTGGCTGATCAGCATGAGTTTGTCAAAGATCACAGATCAATCTGCGTACTCAAGACTTACCACTCATTTTTTCAACTCAACACCCCTCCCAACACTCTGTTATGCAAGAGAGGCGTTAGGTGATACCTCAGCTCGCCATGAGCTCTGCACATTAGTAACAGAGCGCCTGAACGACGAGATGCCTTTTCTAATATGAGGTCTTCTCATAAGTTTTGGCACTGGAGCAATAAATTCTAAATTTTTTTCAATGAGACCGTTTTTAGCTGTATCATTGATAGTCAGTCGATAGCCCAATTCTCAAGAATTTTTGCTCTGTCATTGACTTTTTTGAAGTCTTACAAAAAGCTCTATTTGAGCGAAAGGAAAACACGTTTTCTCACAGTCGACATACCTAACTCGTCACTTGAATTTCATAACGGGCTTATTTGGCAGATAGAAAAAAGGGCTTGTCTTGTACCCATGGAACTACAGCCGAGTCTCTTTTACAGTATTAGCGGAAAAAACGTGAAAATAAAAACGAAGAAAAATTCAAAATCGCGCTTCTCGAATGACGCTGCTTACAATTTCCAACTACCATCTCGAAAGGACGCGCTATCTAAGAGGCGCACGATTTTCGTTTTTGAAAAAAAAAACTTTTGAGTCTTTCGTATTGATATTGCAAACAAGACTTTGTTATATCGCTTTGCGGGTAAAACCGTTTTTGATTACTTTGCCAATTAATTCCGTTATGATGTTCGAGCGGCGAGCTGTTTAGTTCGAGTGTAAAACGTGGCTTTCTTTCGACCTGATAGCGCATTTATAAGCCTTTAGGAAAGTCAATATTAGAGTCAAAGCTGTTGGGATTTGGGTTATTGAGAGATTATTAGCAATTCAGTTGAAAGCCTCTCGTTGATAAATTGAAGCTTATTGCTTTAGTATCAGAGTTATGAAAAAACCTAATATCACCGGCACTCATAACGTCTAGTCGAGATGCACTATTCGGACTTTTGAAACCAATGTCACCTTCGGATCTAGGCGAAAGTACACTGGCGCCAAGCGCAGATCGGTAGATCATATAATAGGAAGAACAAATGAAAGTTGAGCGATAAAAGAAGTGGGGAGCAGTGTACAAGAATGTAGGCATCTTCTTGAGCGACGACTTAAGCCAGGAGTGGGCATGTTCGTGACTGAGGTCGATCATATCTGTTTGCAAATGCGAGCAATTTTCAAACTACAAAATGGATTTTACAAATCCCACACCACCAGTAAGAAAAGCTTGTTTGATTGTTCAGGTGAGGAAGTCGGCTGATGAGAACGGCTGGTTCATCCTAGAAGATTAATCAGCGCATAATGCTCTATCCTTTTTCCATTTCACCAATAACTGAGTTATTAAAGCTCAAAATATGCAGGTTTTTCTTTACTTACAAGAAGCTGTACACCGGTTAACTGCGGCGCCATCGGATTTGGCCAGATGAGGACCTGAATGTAAGCTTTAACTGTGTACAAGATTGATTCATTGATGGTACAGAAACGCAAATTCAGGCAACAAGATTTATTTCAGTGGGTCGAATGCGATAACATCGCCAAAATGCTTGGTGCTCACAAACAGACATGAGTTTCGTTTTCCTGAGGTTTCGAAAGTTCTACTTTTCCGATGTAATAGAATTTGATAGGATCCGACCCGTTGGTGATGTACTCCTGCGGAATTTTGACACGATGGGAGCGGTAGCACACCTAAAAGTCAACGTTTTGAGCCACCATCGTAGATGAGTTGTAGTATTATGGTGTACATCAATTGCGACAGCTTATAGCTTGATCGCAAAACGTTTCAAATGCTAGTAGTACTTCAAGTAACATTTCAAAGTTGTGTTAAGGCCTTGAAACAATGTACAGACTTACATGGCATTTGTGGTAGATTCGCAGTACCGGATCAATAGGGGAATATTTTCTTTTGTAACCAGTCACCTTGAATTTGCCAGACTTATCAACAATGCCCTGTCCGAGTTTTGAGAAATACCTGGAACAATTACTTTCCTGCACCGAAGCAAACTGATTGCAATTTGTTAGTCGCTTACTTAAATTCTCATCGTAAATTTTTATGATGACGTCCTTGGCACTCTATCCATTACACTCGAAGTGACCCGAAGCTCCAGTAGAGAATTTAGTCATCCCCAATAGGGACCCAATAAAACCATTGGCTGCCGGAACTAACAATAACAAAAGGAGAATAAGGCTTTTTCTTTGAAAAAAATTCTTCAACAAACGATCTCGTTATGTAATTATGAAGGCGAAAGTATTACATATACTTACGGCAATATGTGCATTGACTATTACGAGTATTGCGTCACAGTTGGAGGAAATCAGCAAGCGCCTGGACAATTTTCGCTAAAACTCATTTTAATAGATTTTCCTGTGCTTTTAAAAAAGATCGAAGCGATTTGAGTAAACTATTAGTAGTGATTTGGCTGTGAGACGCCCGCCCTTGTGCACGAGATGCCTGTTAATGGTTTTCAAAGAGTTTCGTTGGGTTACTTTTTGTGACGTCACCTAATCTGTGATCAGAATTAACCACGTGGATTACGAAACAAAAAAAAGGATGCT
The DNA here is from genome assembly GCA_019055375.1 of Parelaphostrongylus tenuis. NCBI lineage: Eukaryota > Metazoa > Nematoda > Chromadorea > Rhabditida > Metastrongylidae > Parelaphostrongylus > Parelaphostrongylus tenuis. The sequence goes on along the minus strand of JAHQIW010000868.1, from coordinate 81,903 downwards.
TTTTAGCCATTTGCCCGCTCCGTTTCACAAAGTTTTAGACTAATATTCGAAGATTTAGGGAAGAAAATATCACTCTGACCTGCTCATTGGCGAAGAATCCCGAGAACTGAATTTGTTAATCTTCTACTAGAGTATCTTTTTTGACAGCAAGGTACTTGAGAGAATAACCTAACTAAAAAAGGTTAACAGTTGCGAATCAGTACAAACATGAAACCTCAACACAGAAATTGAATAAAATTGCTTGGGAGAATTTTTAAGCGTCTCTTCAGGGTTGAGAAAAGAAATTAAATGAAACAGTGACAGAAGTTTCTAGTTAAATGGTTTATGTTTATGCAGACTACCAATGAAGTTTTAAGCAAAGAAAAGTACGTTAATGTATTCCAAGAGTGATTGTCTTTTGAGTTTCATATGACAACATAGTAATGCCAAATTTATTGCGATGTTATATCAAAAGATAATGAATGTGAAAGCACAGTGCGGAAGATTAGGAATATATGACTAATCTTCTCACCGATTTCGACGCATAAATCGCACTCTTGCATCTCATCGGGAAAGCATTTCTTCACATTTTCGTCCGAATCACTACTAGTGCCAACCGCATAGAATCGCCAGTGTATCATCTCTTATGTTCTTAGGAAAGAAGCTGCCATATCGCGTATTCACGTGCGCTGCATCACCTCAAAGGAATCGACCTTATGTGAGTACGTTAAAAAGAACGCCGTTATTACACGATTCGAATAACTACGGTCCTAAAAAATGAAAGGACACGAGAACATCACCCTCAATGCAGAGTTTTTCTTAAGACCCTCAAAGCTTGCCCTAGTAGCTAAAAATAGAGAAATTTACCACTGAAAGGAAAAAATGTCGTAATAAGCTGTGAAGGTATCCTACAAAATCGAATCTCCTTGTTTTTACATGTGCTGATCTGTAGAACGCTGCGTAGGCTCTTCGCTCGATATTCCACGACCACATTTTTTAACATACAAATTGAACTAATGAAATATTTCTAATCTTCAGACAGCAGATCACCTAGTGCCAGAGGGTTATGAGAGAACTTTACTGTCTAATTTAGATGATGTCGCCAATCTTTCGCATCGTCATTTGGTTACATCTCTTTATTCATTTTGATTTACCTTTCTATCTTGAAACAAAAAATGCTGCGACGATGATCCATCAAACGCCGTTTTCGTTTGTGATGAGATGCATCTTTCAATATTTTCCAAGACCCATTATCTATCAACCTCGACATACTTCGACAAAAAATTTAGCGCTTCAGTTTGAGAAAATTAGTAGGGGCCTAAACAATCCGAAAAAACTCATGGATAAATCTTTTTGTATTCTTGGAAAAGATGAAAATTTATGACCGATTTGAGCACCAATAAGTGCATTGCTTGTGGTGCACGTACCCTTCTACGGGAAACGTCCATTGCTGTATTTCAAGGAAATACATTATACTAGTGCTTGTGGCTGGTGAATTGAATGCTACCTTTGAATTCGACGGATATTTTAAACCTCGTTTGAAACAATATGCATTCTGTTAGCATATTGTAAGCTTTTCATGAGGCTTATTATAGATAAATCTACATCGTAAGACACGTATTTCAGCCTTCCAGCCTCGTCACTTACACGTGCCATTCGTTCAGTCAATACCTCGCGGATCTAGCCCTATGTAGACTAATTGACGACGAACTTTTTATCGACGTACGGTGAAAGAACCATCTTGGCTTTCTTTCATGATTGACTGTGGACATAGCGTACGGCTGCTACATCTCAAGAATAATATGATCTGAAAATCTAGTGTGAGCCTTTCATGAGGCCTGTTGTGAGCACTTATCCAGTCTCAAGGTCTCAAAACAGTTGATTGAAAAGGTTTGTTATATATGCCCACGTAACAGTCGTCTGCCATATCGACAATAAATCGCCTGAACGAAAAGTCAGCGTGCAACTGACGAGGCTGCAAGGTCAAAGCACGTGTCTTGAGCTGTATAAATGTCCATAACAGACCTCATGAAAGGCCCAAAATACATTGTTAGATAATAATAAATTAATTGCCACAGAAAGATAGAACAAAAAGCACTAATAATAAAAAAATTTAGTGAGAGTTATCGATGAAGTAGGATCTTTTGCAATGAGCAGAATCATGTTTGGCAAACCATTCAATGTTTTCGTATTCAATCGCTATGTTGAATTTTGTGTACTATATGCATGAAGTATATAACAGCAGAAAGACTTATGTTGAAATATTTGTTGTTGTTGTATTTGTCGCGTTGTTTTGCTGAAAATCACCTTATCAAAGTCTCCTCTACCACATTTAACCATCTACTAACGAAGAAACCTCATTAATTGAAGAAAAAGGTATAAGTTTTTTTTTCAAAAAATTACCATATTGGCATTAGAGCGCTCCGCCAGCTTCTCTTCATAGCCGTCCGATCCACCCGCCAGCTGAAATTGGTGCCGTGCGTAAAGCGTTATACCAAGTGCTGTAGGAAAGAATTTATTTAGCTAACGTTTCGACGTCTTCGCCTCCCCCTTTCTGTAGAAAAGTTGTACGTGATAGCAGACATTGTTGTTGCGACGATGAAAACGCACTTTTCAAGCTTAGTATATTTTGGATGATAGTCATGAGAGAGAAGTAAAAAAAGGGGACGGGAACGATGCAATAGTCTAGAGGGATTCGTATAAGACGTGCAAATGAGCGACTTCACCACTTAAAAAATCTTTGTGAAAACAGTGAACCGAAGTAGTTGTGGTAGTGCGATAGGTCGAGTAGAATACTTTTACCAATTTGACCATAATTATTGACACTAATTGTAGCAACATCGTGAAAAAATAGTCACTTATCGAAGAGTTCGCTGAGTGTGAAATCATCACTTGAGCTCCGTTTTCTCCATTGAATTCGACCCGATGCGTCAGCGGACACCACCATCGCGACAACGACCAGTTGTGAACTACCGACTATGATCGACAGGCCTTTGAAGGGAACAAGTGCTGAAAGAATGCAAAATAGCAGTTTTCACACCACCTCGGCCTGGATTCATTAATGATTACTCACAGCACTTAGAAATGCCATAAAGAATGGAGAAATTATGGGGACTTGAAAGGCGACTATCTATTGACGCGTTCACGACGACGAATAAATCGCTGCGCGCAGTGCAAATCGCAAAGCTGGGCACGATTTTCGTTATTTGATTAGGGCTTTTTCCCTATTTTGAAAATATTCTTAAGATTCTATTCTACTTTGATACACGACGATTTACTTAACACGCTCAAATGCTTTTGGAGCATCCGTAGCTCTGATTTGTGAAGACAAACGCTAGTTCACTACGCAGTCATAGTCTCTGGAAATCATGATGCTTTTTTATTTATTATTAAAAACGATACCCAAGAATCTCTTTTCTAGACACTTTAGTGATCCGTCTTCACAACTTTTTCTTCCACTGAGCGGATCCCAGTACTTCCAGCATTCAATTCGTTTTTTCGTCTTCTTTTCAAACCCTGCAATGTCGACGATAGCCTGGCTGTGGCGTTTCCATAAGGCGTTGTTGGCCGATAAGGTGAGGGGTGGAGCTCGGCTCCACGCTCGCCACGACGATCATTGCTACCACTCGCCCACGGCGCCTTCGAAGTAAAACAGCTATGAAAATTAAAAAACAATAAATAGTTGCTTGGAAATGGTGATACATACTGCATGCAATACATATTCATCAATAACTCTGGTATTTTTTGATCATCAATGTAACTCAGAAGTTGGGGAAAATATAAATTTGCAGAACAGACTTCCATCTATCGTTTCATGGTGATTATTCTCTTTATATCCAAGTTCATATATATATATATATATATATATATATATATCACCTATCACCTGTCGTCCCGTTGATCGTTTAGTAACTCAAGCGGGACCCTGGAATACTTTCATTTTTCCTATCGCGTGTAAGAGTAGCCCAGTGGGTCCTCCTTGCTCTAGGAATTCGTTGAACATTATATTTTTTTCCCGGATTTTTTTGAAGACATCGAGCCATCGAGTCGGTTGGTCTTCCTGTAGAGCGCTTAAGCTCTTTGTGGTTGAAAGAGAACAAATGAAAATTCGATCTCGTTCGCTGAAAAAGAACTTTTCAATGGATTGTTAATAACCATTCGTAAGCTGAGATTTGAGGCTACAGTCCACGTCGTTGGTTTTCCAAAACACGCCTTTATAATGCTGTAATATTCAAAATAAACTTATGCTCCATAGAATCAAGTGTTTTTTTTCTCTTACTGAACAAAACTCCTTCCTTAGAGTGCTAGTATCCCAACTATAACACAAGCTCAAAAGCTCTAAAATGTGTTTGCGTTTCAAAGCTCTTTTGATCTTTTGATCTTCTCTGGTCTTTTGATTTGTGCTCTAAGCCTCGCCGGACAGTTCTTTCTTTGGACTATCTGGAATCATGTGATAGCGTAATGTTTCTGATTCTAGCGACGTGCTTAATTTCCAGAAGTACGGTTTAGCAGGGGAAATAAGATCAAGGTTTATATTTTGGGTATCGTCTAGTAACTATTCGACAAGGCGAGGGCCGTGACAGAGGACGTTGCAGGAGCGCGGCGAGGCGGGACGATTGATATTTTATTATTCAATTGAAAATTTTTCCTTTTTTCGAAAGAAACTTTAAAAAAACCATTGACTAAGATACTATGAAAATTCCTCTATACATTGATATGCTTTTCGGCTTGCAGTGATTAATAAGCGTGATAAAAATGAAGGCAAAAAGCGAGTCTGAAACACAATTTTTGATCTGGATGCTACAGCGTAATAAAGGTGTGCTTTGGAAAAACGGCGACGAAAGGCTGTAGTCTGAAGTCTCAGCTTCCGAAAATTACTAACACTCCTATAAAAGTTTCCTCTTCAGCGAATGAGATCAGCGGTTTTTCATTTGTTCCCTCCTAATCAGAAAGAACCAGCGCTTGATATCCCGAGGAAACCTCGACAACGACTCTCGTGCATCGGTTGCCGTTGAGGCGCATTGCATATCAGGCTCATCCATCTTACTTTGGATAGCCTGGCGAGTAGAACGGCATCCGCGAAGTACGAGAACTCCTACTATCGATCTTTCGACTCTGTGTTCATAAATTCCAAGTAATGTTTCATGCTGCTGTTGAGTTTCCGATGCATGCTCAGGGCGGATATTACCGTTAATTCAAACAGTTGGACACGAGGCCGACCGTTCTTCGTTCTCCTCACTACGTTCTCGATGCCCTTATACGCTCTTCAAGCCGCTCGCTTCCTTCTGCTCAACTCTGGGGCTGGGTCGTTCATCATGTTGACTTCACGACGTAGATAGACGCAACTGTAGCAATTAGAGATGTTTTTTCGTTGAACGTGAATGGGTTATTTAGAACTATCTGCTCCTCACAAACATCGTTTTCGTCCAATTTAGCCGGGGACCAATCGTTCCACAGGCGTTGTCGAGATTCGATAAACATTCGTTTCATCTGATTGATGCTTGGTGTTCTATGGACGATATTCGGCGAATCAATGGAGGTGTAATTGTCGAGAGTCGACGAAGAGTACAACCTTGACATTAAGGAGTTGACTGTAGAACAGGCATTTCTAAAGTCATCGGACGAATGATGTGTATGTAGGAGAGGACAGTATCACTCTCACAAGATAAGTGACAAACATGCGTAATAAGAGTGGTAATTTGTTAGTTTCAAAGGATGTCGTTTTTCTTATGAAAGATACGTATGGTCGACACGCATGGCCGTTCTTCTTACTAGAGATACTTGCAAAATCTCTTTGCCATTTTTTCGTAAGGGTACTGAGTTCCGACTCTCTAATTTTATTGAGATGATTGCCAACAAAGCGCGTTGTGTTAACTTTTGACCAGTGATGTACAATGAAGCTGATTTGTTGTTCACTAGTGTAAATGTAAAAAAAATTGATTGTTGACTATTCTGAGTAGAAACTCTACAAGATAAATGAATTAATTGAGAAATTTAGGTGAATAAAATGCGCTTTCTACAAAAAAGTACTCCACAATTTCATGTATACGGACTCTATCAAAGTACACATTGACAACATAAACTTTCCCAGATATGTCACTTACAAAAGTCATGCACCGCAAAAATGTATTCTCCACTTGTCCTGCCTTCAAATGTAAAAACGAGTTCAGAATGCGCTATTATCACAAGGACGTAGTAATTGTATCGAAAAGTAGGAATAAGCTAGCCGTCTTACTGCTATAAATGCGTTTGCAATCTTTCTCAATGATGATCCATCTTTTTGTAGCAGTCAAGTATCCTCAGAGTCAAGATTCCACCAAACTAGTGTAACTGCCAATAAAGTAAACTCTGAAGTTTAAACAGCGGCTTATCGCACCAAAACCAAAGTAAAGTAATTGAAATTGAATCATTCAAGTATTGTTCAATTGATCATTTTCTTGCGAACATTTTGGTATACAACGTGCCTATGCTCTAAGATGGAGCTGTCGTGGAAAGAAATTCGCTAGCTACTTATGCACGAAAGTGTGTTAGGGAAAATACTTGTAAAACGGCGCGTAGGATTAATAGATTTTCCTATGGACGGCTCGAGCGCGACTGATTCATTAGTCTGTTCTGCCCAGCTTTCAACTTCGCGAACCGCTTCCTCGTCGTCCTTTTTACGACCGTAACATCGTCTCAAGCTCCATGAATGTGCGCACCGCTTCACAAGCATTTTTTATACACGCCATTCGTGCATGAGTAGCAAAAAAATTTGCTTCCAAAACAGTTCCATGCTGAAGCAAATATGGGGAAGCTGTATACTGAAATGTCCGCAAGAAATCCACAAATGAACGATATTGAAGTAATGCAATTTTAATTACTTCTGGCTATTCAATTAAGTGTTTACTGCCCTAATGCCAAAACTATTAGAAAGACTTAGCACAAATGCCTACATGAAAACTTCCATAGTGGTATTTTATCTTTTCGTAACAATAAACTGCTTTTAAACATTTTAACCTTTATCATAAATATAAATAAATCCGTCATTCAATATAAATAATGAGCTAACTACTTCTTACACCGCTTTGTGGAAAACATTCCGAAAGCCAATTTTGGAATTGTAATGGCTGAGATTTGTGCTATCAATTCACTACGTTCGCGGAAGTTTATCTATAGTCCCCAGCCGAGCAAACAAAGCAAACTGAGTGTGCAATACAATCTTTTCTCACGTACAAAGCAGTAAACAAGAGTCTTTAAGAAAGCATACACATCATTCCCTCCAAAGTATGTATTTCCAAACGACTACCAAAACTTTAAGGAAAATGTTTTGTCTAGGAAATTTCGCCTCCATACTTTTGTGTACCAGCACAGGTACACGCCGTCCTTAACGAGTTAATCTCGTCTGCACGGTCGATCAATTGCGTGTCGATCCACAGCTACCCATATACCCTGGACGACAAGCAGTGAGCGGCGTGTTTGAAGCTCAGTCTTATCTTTCCCTGCTACAATACACTATAACGCTTTTTCAAGAAGCAAGAACAGTATTATGATCGCCGAAACTAACACCATCGAAGGGTTACTATTCGTTTGAGGAAAGAGCTGTGTAATGAATAACTGCAATAAATACGTATATGTAAAGCTAAAATCCATTTGTTACAACGCCAGAAAGTCTTTCTGGCTCTAAAATTCTAAAAATAAAAAGATAAAAAAATGCTCTAAAAGTTCCGAGATTTGTGTTACCGAATGGTTCCTGGCAATCTAAGAAAGGAGCTTTACATGCTAATTAGCTTAACTTAGCTCGGTAATGCGCGACGAGTGTGAGACAGAATTTCTAGAGGAACAACGCTGTAAGAAGGCCTTTCCCAAACAGGTATCAGTTCTCCAAAATTTATGCTTTCGAGTGATTATCAAAAGTGTACACGAAATTTTTGTTCAGCGAATGATTCTCATTTAAAATTATCAGCTGACAGCGGAAAAGTACCTTTATCTTTACCTACTTCGTGCTATTGCCTCAATAAATAAAGGAAATATGTGGAAATTGATTTCCAACATCCGAATCCCACTTTTAAGGGAAGCGAAGTCTATATTTCCCCTCTGAATTTTACTGTAGTTAGTTTTGGTGCAATCCACTAAAAAGTCGTTGAATTATGTGATGGATTCCGACTACGCTAAGTAACCCAAATTTTTGCTAGATGTTTGTTGCAGGCACGCTCTAATCACTGATTATTCTCGTGTTATCTAAATCACCCAAGAGATGCTGCTCAACCAAGCCAAGGTTTTCTCTGTTTCTTTTTTTTTTCAAGAAAAGTCACCAGTCATCGCAACACTTAACACTTGGCAGGTTTCAAAATATTACATCACTTAACAGCTTTAAAATTGAGATTTATCAAGAAACTAGAAGGAATAAAGTGATAATTGCAGCAGATGCGTTGAGATGGAACAGGTCTAAATAGCTTCCCTGGACGAGTATCCATCCTGAACATCTTTGAAAGTGATATGGTCACGTTTTGATGCGTACTCCAGTATCAGACATAAGATTCTCGACGAAGAAATCGTAGTGCTATAGATTATCACATTTATGCCGTCCCCGAATCAAACTCAAGTTCAATAAGGAGATTCTCTTCAGCGGACTGTTCGCAAGTGGTGATGTCTAGAAACGGGATTCCCGGTAGTCGATGAGGGCCAAATTGGTCAGACGTGACACTTAGGGCTATCATCGCGTTGACCACAGTCACGGTAAACACTCACCGGTCCTCTTACAATTTCATCACCTCCCGTCAACTGCCCCTTTCACTTTTTCTTGTTTGAGCAGGTTTTTTGATTGGACCTTTTCAACGGTACGGTTCAAATTCCCTCTTATGTCCTTTCTGATATTCTACTCCATTCATAGAAAACAAGGGATGAAATAGGCCTAATAAGGTATATGTTTTCCAAATTCATCCAACATCTCCACTAGCTCTCGAAAACGAATGGTCGTAAATCCTTCTTGGGTCTCCCATATTTCTGGCATATTTCACAAAACATGTTCTGGCTTCACAAAGCTTGATCTCCTTCTACTATATCAAAAGTCGTGAATTTCCTAAGCAACCTCTTTGAGCATTCCAAACTACATGAGGTAGAAAATTTGCTAGAAAAACATTCATACCGCAGCATGTTAGTGAATATACTCCACGTTGCATCCTCTCGTTGAAAACAAACTTGGCAGAGAATCAGAAAATCAAGAAATTTCCAAGTTTATTTGATTTTTGAACTAACGAGTATTCACTCAAAAGGATTGATCAAAGTGGTTACAGTTAACTGAATATTACCTACAAGCATTTCATTATTTCTGCTTCGACTGATCGATAGAATTCAGCTGAATCGATGCTTATCGCGTTTCCATGATTGTATTTTATGAGTCGTTTTCGCTATCGAACACACCTCACCGTACATTCTGATAACGGCCAAGTCATACCCTTGCTGAACACTGTGTAAACTTCCATAGCTGTCGTCAAACACTGGCGTATGGGTTAAGCCCGTTGCATGACTTATGTCGTGCGTTCCAGCTTTCTCTGTACTCGAAACACATCAGTCCTTACGAGCTGTGTAATTTTTTTTATTTGGAAATTCTTGTTTAGTCATTTTCCTACAGAAAATGCCACTTTGTGACTCATCTGTGTGAAAATTTGCTGATCATGCATTCATTTGCTTCCTAACTGTGCATGAAAAATTGCTACCGATTCAATATTGAATTATTTTCTCAAAAAACAGTTGAAATCAATCTTCTATTAACGTCTTCTTGTGTTTACTGATCTCCGCAGATCTCTTTTTCTTTCTTAACTGTTTCTCCTTTCGATTTGTGTGGATAGAATTTGTTTATGAGCACTGAGTTTCAGATTAGTGGTTCCCGTCGAGCCGTCACGCAGAGTGACGCTCTGCTTAGTCGGAACGCCGACGTTCGAAAGGACAATGCATGGGTTGACGTCTTTGTTCAAAAAGGTGGGAATAGAAATTTGATTAGTTGGCCAAGAGGCACTCCGTAACACTTGAGCAAACGGGTCTCGAGAAGTGGCCGTTGCAGAAGATGATCCTTAAGAATCCATAAGAATCGGCACATTGTTATGGCTGATTCTTATTGGTAGTATTCATAGGCGTTGAGTTAAATCGTCATGGAAATTGCGAGGAAAAATCATTCAGTGGAAGAATGAGTAGTTTACCACTACTTATCATTGGCTCTAAGTGTCGTCTTAAAAGTCTTGACCAAGAACGTGGAACGATCTCTTATTTGGGAGAGTTAGAGAGTGGAACTTGGAAAACCAAGAGAATCCTAACGAGTGAAGTAATGACTTCTTCTATTTCCCGCTGATATTCCGAGTTTCATTGATCTATTTTTGCAGCTAAGGTACGATCGGTATTCAAAAACTGACTAAAGTGAGTCTGCGTTTCAAAATCTCAAATCTCCCCTAAGTATTAACACTTAGCCTCTAGATTACTACCATTTTCAAGAATCGACTGCTTTCAGAACAGGATTCCATTTGAACTAACGTATTGGCGCTCTGTCGATCCATTTGATTTCTTGTCCCTAGGAAGCCATGTTTGGACGATCCCTGGTGGTCTCTGGTTCCCGTAGATCACAAGTGCTGATTCTTTCACCCAGAGCGCCTGTAATTATTGATGAAAATCTCTCTCTCTTTCTCTTCTGAAGATTATGAAAGAGCTTACAAGGGACAGTAAGGGTATAGTGAATTACTGGGCTTATCACTGTTGAGAAGGCTTTCAGATGGAAATTTGGAACTAATCAGCTCATGTGAGCCTTCTGGCTAATATATGAAACTCGCAATACTTTCACTGCGATAGGAATTATTAGTTGCCAATCAGATTCTCCTTCGATTTCTAGCAGTTTTCTATTGAATTATGATTGTGTAATACTAAGTAAAGAGTTCATTAAAAGTTAATTAGAAGTGATTCCCATAATGGGTTCTGCTGCTGACGATTTTATGACAGTTGCGTAGCGTCGAAAAGACTCAGCAATACTTGTGTACTGAACCGACTGCATGCTCATCACTGTGAGAATTTCCGATATCGTATTTTTCAGTATTAGTACTTTACAATTGCTCAGTGCGCTAACACACAGCACGCGATTCTCAAAGAGAAACGCACAAATTCTCAACATTAAACATGGGATTCTGAACTAAAGCGGCTTACTCATGCACACCAGTGATTACATGATCAATTCCATCATTTCTTGGAGCAACTGCTTTCGTAATAGCCAAAAGTGTTTCAGAAGTCCACTGCAAATGCTTTGTCGAACAAGGTGGCTCAAAGAAGTGAGAGGTAAGATTTTGCTTCTGGGGCAACTGAATAGTAAATCGTGCCATGAAATATGAAATTTATCCTGTATATGCAAACAAGCGAGTATGACCATCTAAAATTGGGTGGAGCGGAGCCTCATTAGGTGGAGCCAAGGATTGTTGCCATTAGATGTTATCAGGTCAGAGTTGCATCAGTTCACGCAGAGGCGGGGTCAGAGCTGGCTTCTCCTCCATTTGAGTCGATGTGAACACAGCGCGACCACTGATGACAAACCAGACGGCTTGATTGAATTCACAAACCAACACCGTCGCTCGCTGTGTAAATACTATTCTATGAGAGCATTCATGAACGATGCCCATGCCTGGGATATTGGTTGCTGCTGCTGGCGTTTCCGACCGGTTATGTCTTTTATGCTTTGTTATCCTTTTCTTCTTCTGTTTTGCTCTCCATGCTTCTCTAGAACATTGTTCAGGCCTTTGACTGCATGTTACCGCCCTAATTTAGATTAATAATATTTTTGCAAGGAATATAGCAAAAGCGAGATCCATTGGTTTTGATATATAACGAATGTTATCAAACTTCCACAAAAACAGCTGCAATCCTTGCCATGGATGGAGTGAAAATAATTTTGTCGCAGTCATAAAAAATTACTAACACATGACCTACTGCTCGTACACTATGGTATTCGTATGTACATCAATTCTGGTTATTCAGAACTACTATTCTGAAGCCCTTCAATCCTTTTTCTTATTGTTGGATCGCACAGTAAAACAAAGATCTCAAGAAGTCAGTTCGTCAAGTTTTGATGATTACTGATTTCTAAATAAACACAACGCTGATTTTAATGCGACGCTGTGATTGGTCGCCATATTCGGTGTCGAAAACTGGATAAAATGATTTGTGCCAACCTTATAGTGATAATAGCACGTGTAGTGCTCACAGTTATTCCACCTTCTCAATGACTCTATGGATTCTAGTTTCGGTTTTCTCTCTGTGACACAGCTTAGAGGAGGAAAGCTGAAAAAACCACCTTGGTCAACATGAGCTTTCACCTATCTCACCTCAGTATTATTCGTGCCTAATGTTTTCAGTACTTGCAATGCTGGAAACAGCAAACAGGATAGTCCAACAACTACGGTAGCCCGAGCGCAGCAAACTAGTGGAATGACCAAATCCAGGAAAAAATTCGCGGCTCCTTCGGCTCCTGTACCGCTTCCAACACCACCTCGTAAGCACTTTTGATTTTTAACTAAGTTATTAGTGATTATATAAAATTTTCTGATACTCAGGATAAATAACTATTTCATTCACTAATCTGGAAAGTTTATATCCTACTACTAACATAGTTACAATCAAAATACCTCATTGTGCATATGTGAGCTTTTTAAATGCTACAAAATATGCAGTTTAGCTTCAGACGGCTCTAGCCTTGCAAATGAAAGTTTGGAAACGCAAGCCACTAAAGAAGCTCCAGCCAGCAAAGCTGATGACGACGTGCTGGAAAAGAACGAGAAAATCACCGAAGCAATCCAGAATGACTTGGTTTGTCTTTTGATGTCTTTCTTTTCCAACACATTCGTGACAATGCTGCTCATTAGGCTACTGCAATGAGTTTTGTTATCCTAAACACTTGAGAATTTTAAAACTTGCCAGACTTGAGGAAGACGGCTTGGCAAATGTCAACGACCGGATCTGTGAAGCATGATTATTTTTTAACGAACGAAGTCTAAAATATTTAATCATATTGAGTTTGAAAAACGAGTTTTGACGAATAAGGGCTGAGAAAATACGTATTCTGAGCACTGAAACATCAAAAATTTACCTCTATAAAACAGAGGAAAGTCACATATTTATGGAAAGTGTGCAGATAACAAAATTCAGTTTTGTTTCCCAATATCATGGTAAGCTAAATTTATCCATCTGAATTAGGAGCTGAATTTAAGCAGTCGTACATTCAAACAACTGCGCAATTTGAACTTATTTTACATGACCCGTCATCACATTTTGCAATATTCCACCACTTGCGGTATTTTATTTTTCTTTTCAGTAAACGTCTCAATGATATTCGAACTTTTTGAGCATTTCTTGGCTGCTGTGGAGTTTTTCTTTATCCTAATGATCTCGGAAAAATGTGAGCTGGAGTGCCCCATGAGAATTTGCGGAGAAAAAGTCGCGTAAGGGGTCGAACCTTTTCTTTCGATAGTGCGCATCTTAACCATTCGGCTACCTCTACTGCGTCGACTTTGGATGAAGGACAATAATCAAAAGTAAATTATGCAATCACTCAGTCTAGGGAAATCATCATATTCACTTTTCACTGATTTAAATGATGAACTGAAAGACGTCGTGTGGAGTATTGATTTCCACATTTTCATTTGTCAAAACCGGGGGCTTTCTCTTTCGCAGAAACGTCATGGATAATCAGTGACTTGGGACATTTTTCATCTTTGTACATGTTTCAAAATCAGATTAGCGTGCAAAGTTTGCTTCGAAAATTGCAAACAGTTCCAGCTTTGCAAGCTCACCGGTCTGGTCACATTTTCCAGAAGTATCAACTACAAAATTTTTAGAGTTCTTTGCATTTTTCAATCGATTGTCCTTAACCGCATCAGTCGAGTATCTTTTATAGAAAGACAACACCTTCAGGCATGAAACATTACATAGAATAAACTAGAATAGACAAGAAAAGCACAGAAAGAACAATAGCAGAGCAGTAGCCTTGATGATGAGTGGTGAGTACGATCTTTTCAATTTTGAAAACTCAATTTCTGCTGTCAATTTTCGACAGTCATAGATCTAAAAGATTTCTCGTCAACTCGTCTAAGTAACCATATCCAATAATAAAAGATACATATTTTGAAAGCATGAATGCGATAGATCAAAGTCTCTCAAAAATTTGTGAGGCTGATTAATATCTCCTAATACTCAAATGATTGGGGAACTGTCTTTGTAATCTGATAGCATTTTTGAGCCATTCATAAGATCTGTCATAGCACTTATACAGTGCAATCGATTCAGTCATTTCCCGAGGAGATATCCCCTGTATATATGAACTGATGTCGAACATTTTACACTCGCCTCTACGTGATAAAATCATCAAATGGGTAGTGTTTTTGTTCTTGAATTATCTTTAACTATCGAAAAATTAGCTTTGAGCGCTCTAATTGAAGTTTATGCTTCATCTTTATTTATTTATTATCACCTATATTGTTACGTTCATGGTTTTTTTGGCAATTTCTCTTAGTTCAGTGATAATTCTGCTCTTATCGGGTAACGGCGTTGAGCGCAGGAAAACGAAGCTTTGTCAATAAATGCGCTTTCTGTGCCATCTTATCTATTTCTCTCCGACATCAGGCACAATGTGATTTGCCATGCATTGGACTCTATTCAACATGGTAGATGTTACCGAATAAGCATTTGACCAGGATAACGATCTGGAGGGCTGGTGCCGAATGGTTAGTGATGCGAGCTATCAAAAGCAAAGTGCTGCTTCGACCACTTCCCACAGCACTTTCCTACAAATAATCAACGAACGCCTGACGAACCGTCTCGAGCTTCTCGGGGGCTTCAAGATTTGCCCTACAAGTATTCTAGATCACTTATGAAGAAGATGAAGCCTCAAGCGATACTGGAAACAAAGGGGGAAATGTTCGAAAAGTTCTTAGGAGGATGCATGCAAGGAAAAGAATCGAATGTTAGAAGTGCTGATATCGGCACAGTCAAGTGTGATAACGGATAGTACAAGATGAAATAAAAATATGATGACTTGCACTGCGTTGGCTTATCTATGCAATAAGCCAGTGCAAGTTAGCGAGGCGACCGCGCAGGCAAGGGTTCTTGGTTTGAACAGAGCTCATAGTTCAACCGAAGACTACGTTTTCGCGATTTGTTGATAAGCTACACGAGGCCATCAAAAATTTTTATTGTGGCTAACATTTCGGCGCCACCGCGTTCTTTATCGCTACGATGTTTCGTGTCAAATGTGCACAGCAATTGTTTCCTTCCACGATCTAGGTCTTCCTAGTGGTCATCTCGATTCGAATCGAGTCAGGTGAAGTTCCACCCGACTGAAGTGGCGTCACCCATTACTTTCTTCTATACAGGATGGTATTTACAACTGGCCTCACATGGCAGTTCCAGAGGACACAGAATGGTTTTCATTAGTCAATCACCATCCATCCTTTTTGTTCAAATGCCGACAGCTTATATTGCAGCGGCTTGATAGTAAGTAACGTCCAAACTATCTGTTATCAAGTCACTGACTTTGGATGGATGGGAGGCTTAGTTGAGCTATGGCGCTGAGTCAAAACAGAAAAACATTTGCATTACAAGTCATCTCTAATCACCTGATGTTGTTTACTGACTTATTTTAGCCATTTTTACTTTTCACATAGCGAAATTTGTTCTCCTAGAGCGATCACTTTTTCTGCTTCAGGACAGAAGGTATACATAAACAAAGGCAGTTGAGTATGCTCATGTATATCCACAACGTCAGACGTATTGGCACCGATAGTAACCTAAAAGCAATAGTGTAACTTTGACGTCAATCATTCATAATATTGTTAACCGTCAAGTAAAACGATTAATTCCTGATAAAACTTTTCGTCTCTATTCCCCTTTAAGGGTGTTCATTGGGTTTTCCTTACTTGAGAAACTAGTATCAAGCTTTTCTACTCGTCTGTTCTTCAGATCTCGCTTAAAACACTTAAACTCGCTTAAATCCATCATAAGCTATCAGATTATACTTTTTCAGGGGGTCTTGACAAACAATCGAATAGAAATGTATTGCTATATTAGTTTGACCAGCTACGGCGCAATCGACTGTCGTTGCAATGTCTGGTTATCTTTTCAGTGGGGGTGCTGTATAAGATATTCGGCGCCGATTACTTTATATATATATATATATATATATATATATATATATATATATATAATGAGCGCATGTGGCGCAGTGGTTAGAGGTGCCCTGCGTCGCACACGAGGTCACTGGTTCGATCTCGCGCTCATGGCTCACCAAGCCATCCATCCCTCCGGGGTCGGTAAATTGGTACCAGACAGGTCTCAGACTTGTCTGGGAGGATAAGCAGCACTGACTCGGTTCAGCGGGAGGCCACCGCGAGTCATTGTAAAGGCCAGATGTGCGTGCATTCAATCACCTCAAACGAAGTTAAAAATTGAAGTCGAATGCATGGCGCATCCTCAGGGATTGATTAACGCCGAGAGCTTTATCCTTTTATCCTTTATATATATATATATATATATATATATATATATATATGTATATATATATATATATATATATATATATATATATATGATTAGGTCTAATCAAAAGGCACGTGTTACTGATGAAGCTTCAAATGGAAGCCGAAACGTAAGTCTAACACTATGAGTGCCATATCAGACCTCTGAAAGGCTTATATATAATATGCTATCATATAGCATCACATTCTGAATATGGTGCATACTTTTGACTATCTTGAAAGAAAGTGACCAGAAGTTGCTCACCGAGCACGATGAATCTGTTTATTCTCGAATGGCGTTCGAAATTGATTCTCAAGCTATGTGACATTTAAACCGTGATTGAGCTCCCATGCGACACCAAGTAGTTCGTACAAAACCACTGCAGTAGAAAAACTTCTTGTAAGATACATGAAATAAATCAAAAGTCGAAGTTCCAACGAAGAGCTTCGTTAGTTGACATGCATCCATTCCTTTTGTACAGCAACGCTTGACCACATGTCCCAACGATTTGCTCCCCTCATAAGTCTATAATACGTACATATACTCACACTCACAAACACACATACACACACATACACACACACACACACACACACACACACACACACACACACACACACACACACACACACACACACACACACACACACACACACACACACACACACACACACCCATATTAACCATCCTTTAAGACAGGACCTCACGTGTTATACGGATCCCCATGCTTCTTGCCTTCAATCTGCTTTTTTGATACCGTGTTCCACGAAGGTCTTCATTTTGCATGTATTAATTAGCAATAGGTGGTTTTCGATCATTTCTATGATGATGTTGAATGGGAGTTGAGTCGATTCTCCTACAGTGTGATACAATTACTCTAGAACATTTCCTGATATTTATCACAAAAAGTCAGCAGTTTTCGTGGATCGGAGCATTTGAGGAAATCCTGAGAATTACTTTTTTAACCATTGTGAATTTGGAATGGAAGAGACGCGATTAGTTTGGAACGAAATCGAGCTCGTACATGTTGAACGGCATGACTATCACTCTTCTATCAATGCTGCCATTACCAACGAACTGCCACATGGTTAATTATCACTTAAACAGAAGTCATGGTTTCCAGAAGCCTGGCATTTTATCGTGGAAATTACTTGAGCTTATATCTTTTGGAGAGGAACGTTAAAATCCTAATGACTTTTTGACAAGTGAAAATCACTATAAACCAAAGTCTCATATTCGAAGTCAAGGTCAAATCTGGGAGTGTATTGGTTTTCAAAACGTAGTAATAACCTGCTATTAGTGATATCAAGATTGACAAGTTATATAACTTATAAGATCAGCAGTACATGCTAGTAGTATTTTATTTGTTAGAGTTACCTACTTTCTACAGATGAAGCCGAATCAAATACTTGACGATGTTGAGAACGTTCTCGTGCGGGAGGTCATCCACTACTCTCCACAGGACACAGTTCGTAGCGTTCACCTTCTTTCTCTTCCTTCTCCAATTGAATCTGATCTTCCCTACGTCGAAAGAAAATCAAATATTGTTCTAAATGACTCAAGCGGGTGAGCGAATGGACGCTTTTCCTTTTATTCCGCGTATTTTATGAAGACCACGCTCAGATATCAATATATCTCATAATTATTTAATATTTAATACATAATTATATATTTTTTAATATTTCATAATTATAATTTAATATTTAATTATATATTTATCAATATTTCATAATTATAATTCAATATTTATTACATAATTATAAGAGCCAACATGTGATGTTGTCTGTTGATGGACTCTTGTGGAGCCCCGATACACTTGTTTCGGCCTTACAGCCTCGTCATTAAAGCAGGCCCTTTGTCTTTAGTCAATCCACTTGGGAGCTTTTAATCCCCTATAAAGAGATGGGCGACGACCAACGATTCAAACTATCGCCGTCAGGTGAAAAATCACAAGATCGGCAATTTTGACACTTGATTGCTCTTGGCTGGTATTTTTGAGATATAATAGCTTTCTTCAAGTGTTTTTTCTAAGACCACACTCAAATTCTAATATATCTCACAATTATTATTAGAGCCGTCATGTCATGTGGTCTGTTAATGGGCTCTTGTACAGCCCGATACGTGTTTCGGCCCAACAATCTCATCAGCCGGGCAGGTCCTTCGTCTCTAGCGAATTATCTCGGGAGCCCCTAACCATCTCCCCCCCTTTAACTTTTCCGTCTGAAGTTAAACAATCTTTCAAGACCTACAGTCTGTAGCACTTGGTCTAGATTAAACTTTTCCAGTGACCGATTTCAGAAATTTTCCAGTCCCTTAGATAATGTTTCCAAATTCACATCAGTGAACACATAGAGAGTTTTGTTTGTTCATTTTTCGTTATATTGTCCTGAGGCAGACACTAGAGTATGAGTGTGATTTGCAAACAGATCTCAGCTAATATTTTTCTTTCAAATTTCAGATACAAAACAATCCGTGTTACTCAGTATGACGGTACTCAACGAAAGTTCAGTGAGAGAAAAGCTGCACCACCACTACCTTCATCGTTGGATCAGCCACTGTCTTCGGATTTA
Organism: Parelaphostrongylus tenuis; assembly: GCA_019055375.1. Classification (NCBI taxonomy): domain Eukaryota; kingdom Metazoa; phylum Nematoda; class Chromadorea; order Rhabditida; family Metastrongylidae; genus Parelaphostrongylus; species Parelaphostrongylus tenuis. The sequence continues at coordinate 62,839 of JAHQIW010000868.1, read as the reverse complement.
CGGAACGACACAGACTGTGTGACTGTGACAAATTCCTTGGATAAATCACGTTCGGATCGCAATGTGAAGGAGACGAAAACACAATCGAACATGAATGGAGAGGAACTCACCGCTGATGCCTACTCCAATGATGTAGAGAATGCGGCTGAGATCACCCAAGAGTATGAAACTCTCAAGAAAAATTTCGACCTGTGGCAGGTACTTCAAGCTCGGAATCGCAACTCTTCGGAGGCGAGACAGTTACACGTAAGTGAACATATCCATTACCTATAAGCTTAAACAATAAAGGCATCAGCAATTGCCGCTGCTGTTAGCATTTGGTCTAGTCTATTCAAGATAGACATAGAATTTTGATTAGAAAAACTCCGGACTTGAGTTTTTCTGCCCTCATTGGAAACAAGAACTTGAGAAGTATGTTTCTATCAGTTCAGTCTTTTGCAAATACCTGAAAAATTACATTGCTATCAAAAAAACAAAATTGTAATTTCATCGATGAAGCATCTTAGCAGGTATTCATCCATTTATCACCTATAAAGTTGGAGAACAAGTACGAACTATAAGTTACAATAGATCTTGCGTGATCAGTGCAAGTTGGACTAACACAAATTTGTTTTAGATGGAGCTTATGCGCCAACACGACTCCTTGATGAAGAAACTACAAAACGTAACTGAGGACATCGACTCCAACGACAAGGAAAAAACCAAGTATTACAAGCCACTCTTTCTGGTAATCACTCGAATCTTATTCTTCATAAACTTCTGATAATTATCTAAATAGCATTGTGTGATTTCTCCATCATAGTCCATCGTATTTCTGATCGGCAGCATAAGGCAGCTAGAAGAACTTTCATTGTCGCAAAAATCGCGTCTCTGAGGAGGTGTTTTACTTAGACATCTGCCGGATAAGTTGTAATGATCTGCGCTTAGCCTCATACGGTTAACCGGAATCACAACTTTATGGGAACTCGTTATTTCCAAAATTTTGAGAGCAAATATCATAGAGGAATTGCGTGTAGTGTTGAAAGCTGTTATTAATCCTCACCCATTTCGAATTGATAATCAAGCTATCTCTCGGCTCATGATATCAACGAACACTTGCAACACTTCTATTTGCCTTTGGACCATCGTGCAACCAACCTCGAAAGTATTTATACTTGATAGTGTTGAAAACCAGAGCTTTTCGTACTGAAAACACGTATTTTCGCCATTCTTCTGCAAAGTTTCCATGAGGACATCTGAACGGTAGAGCTGTGTGCATCAAGCTCTTCGTTCCAAACACTGCACAGCAGTTGCCTTAGTTTTGTTTCTGAACTAGCACATGTTCATTGTACCTGACTTCGATTATTTGACTATTGTGCTGTCAAAAGCTTCATCTGTTATTGCATTCAAAATTGTAAGCATGTTTCACTATACAACCTCATTTTCTGTTGCGGTAGCGGTTGTAAATTTTTGAATGAAAGACAAATCAGTCTTACTTGCGACACCTAACATGATCCTTATGACATCAAGTAGCTCTTTCACTTAGAATTATGTTTGTTCTAGACGCTGAAACCTTTGCTCTTGTACAGTGTTGATTGTCTCACTTGTTTATAAGTGCGCTTTCAGCACTTTAGCATTTTAGTAGTTTAGCTGATCCGTCATCACAGTGTTTTTTTCCAACTGTGAGGATCACAGTACTTCTAGCATTCAATTCGTTTTTCGTCTTCTTCTTGAACGGCCTAGAACAGTGGTCGAGCGAGTCTCTTTGCATTCTTGAGAACAGCCTTCCTATGGCGTTCCATAGAGCGTTGTTGTTGACTGCCGGAAAGAGTTGGAGGGTATAGCTCAGCTCCATGCGCGCCGCGACGAGCATCACAACCAGTCGGTCACGACGCCTGCTTTTGTACAATGTGGTCATACTGGTTTATGAGTTGTTAATCTCTTGAAAATTCGCTAGTAGGTGAAAAATTCTGCGCTGGTTTTTCAAAATCCGCTAGTGGCTAATCGATAAGACGTTTGATTGCACAACGATCATGGCTAAGCGTAGTATAATAGATTTCATGTGTCAGGTTTGAAGTCTTTCGCACTTCCTCAGAATCCGAGGAAAGGGATTAATCTTTCCATGTACATTCGTGCACCCAAAAGCACGTTTGGTCTGTGTTACAAATATGTCCGGTATCATATGTGAATTCTGGAACACTTGCGATGCTAGAATACGAAGCACAATTTTCCCCTACCGAAAATATGAAAGTTAGGATAAAAGAAAGAAGGCGCTTGGCGAATCTCTTGAAGATGCGTCATATTTTATTCTATTCAAAAGATTTATTGGAGTCATGTAATACATGTTTGACCAATACACTAATTTTTGGTTACATAGCGATGCATAAAAGCCATTTTTTTATCCCTCACTCGTAAGATATATTATTTTGATGACCGTTGAGAAACTTGTCTAGGTGACAGAAGGAAACAACATCTATCTTCGTTCGCAGGCACCTCTAGGCACTGTCCTACACCCCTGCTAAAAAGCAAAAGTGCCACAGATATGTCGGGAACAGTTGTTTCAACTGATTACTTAAGAGTTACTGACGAGATTGGAAGCAAATTCTGACTTTACAAATCCATTCGTCAATTATTCAACTAAAATTACAGGTAGTATAGAATGCTGAAGTTGACTTTTTGCATACCCTCATTATTTCAAAATACAAGCTGCTTTCGCCAGGAATATTCCAAATTTAGGTTTCCAAACGAATCTCCAACATCGCCAAGCCAACAGACTCGCCTACAAAATTCAACCCTGCGTGATCATAATGAGCCGATTTCAAGGTTTTTTTTTTGAAAGTTTTGCTTCCATATTTTTACCAGTTTTGGGCCTTTCCTTCCTTTTCATATAACCCCGCCTTCAGCTTTCAAGTATTATCTTTTTGAACTCGACCCGTCATCAAATATGTAGTGTGCAAATAGTGCTTCTTGCATTCTATTATTTTTGTAATCATCATTCACATGGGCCCCTGAGCACATCATATGTCATTTCGGCTGGTGCTTGAGGACTTCGTCACTTTATTAACGTCGTAGCATGGTGGTTGCGACGATCCTGCTTTAGATCTTGAAAATAACCGAGCTCAGGAGGAGGCTTTATGTGGAATTATGTAGAGCGCGTTGAGAGGAGAGAGCGAAACTTTGCTTTCTGATAGCAAGCATTAGTTGCCCAGTGCTCTTCATCTCCGCTCATCTCCTCCTATCATCATCATTTTATAGCATTATAATGGCAAATAGTGCCTTACCGCAACAATTTTGCTCTTCACTGAAGTGAAAGTTCGTACCAATTTTCACTCGACTCAGTGGGCCAGTCTGATCAATTGGAAGCTAAAGTCGAACACAGCTCGCGTAATAATGCAGCATATTATTCTTGGGCTCATTCTCAAGTAAGAGCATTACAAATTAAGGGATCGTATTGGTAGCTTCTTCGTTTTCTTAGAGTGAATTCGATCCATTGCAAAAATTATTTGCGCGCAATAGGGAGGAATGGAGATTCTTCGGAAGCAGTTCGAGCAACGCTATGATCATTGAAGTTGAAGATGGAACTGTGCCGGCATAAAATGATTTATTGTATGTATTGTGAAAGATTACTGGGGGAAGTTACAGTGTAACTTTTGCCTTTGCTAGGCTCAATAATGCGCCAGTATATCGGAGAATTTATATAAAACCAGCGCAATGACTGTTTTAATTATATATTCAATTATATTCCAGACGAACAGCAAACTACTCTCCCTCTCCAACAACTTCAGCATCAAGTGAAGATAGTGAAAAATCACACAGTGGCACTGAAACAACAAAAGGTGTCATAACATGAGAATGCCTTCCTTTTTTTTCCTATTTTTGAAAACTCATTCATTTCAATTCAAAGAGCGCAGTGGTTAGAGGTGCCCTGCGTCGCACACGAGGTCAATGGTTCGATTTCGCGCTCATGGCCCACCAAGCCACCCATCCCTCCGGGGTCGGCAAATTGGTACCAGACAGGTCTCAGACTTGTGTGGGAGGACAAGCAGCACTGACTCGGTTCAGCGGTAGGCCTCCGCGAGTCATTGTAAAGGCCAGATATGCATTCAATCACCTCAAACGAAGTTAAAAATTGAAGTCGAATGCATGGCGCATCCCTCAGGGATTGATCAACGCCGAGAGCTTTATCCTTTTTATCCATTCATTTCATTTCTTTTCGTAAATACTGATTTTGTTTTAGACCCCATTATTCCATCGCCAAGATCACGTTCAAGCTCTGATGCCCACAAAAAACAGTTTCCCTCCAAGAAAATCGAAACAACACCGATAGATGCAATCAAGAGAAAAGAAGAAAAGGAACGAGCATTGCAACGAATTCTTGATGAAGCGAATGAGTTGCAGAGAAAAGAACAAGAACTGCGAAAACTCGCTAGTAATTGGATGTCAAGGAAAGAGGAACATTTGGCTCCGTCACAGACGACTTTTAATGGTGCTGATGGTACGACCAATTTTACAACACCATTGCACCAGATGAAATCACATAATCACACTCGATTGAGTGCTCTAGAGGTTTTCGAGCAGCAAACATCATCCGATGGTAATAATAATGCAATTCAATCGTTAACGCCTTCGGTAGTTAGTCCACCGCCTTCTAGAAGAGTTCATGAAGTAGAACCCGTAGCAAAACCTCTTACTTCTTCCCCAAAGATCATTCATGCAAACAATTCACTTTATGCTACGCAAGCTCCCTCACAGCTTTTTCCTCCATCTCGAGAAGTCCGGCCTCATAAATCGGGCAAAGTGGAGAAAAACACCGCAACATTCGCAGCAGGTGCACTCTTTCAACGGCTCTAAAAGGTAATGGATCTTTTGTAATCCCAAAGAACGTTCCAAACTCTCAGGCTGAATTTTCTCTTTTTTTACAGGTTGTTCCAGAATTACCATTGACAATACAGAGCACAATTTCTCGAGGACATACTGAAACGCCGTCACCTCCAATGACACCGAATGCCGACTCTAATATTCGCAAAGTGAAGGAGGCCGTACGGCAAAGTCTTGGGCAGAAGTCTGCTAACGCATTGTTATTGCAAGCACATCTATCCACAGTGGATTCGAAAGATTCACAAAGCGATGTGAAACGCTCTGAATTGAATGGTACAGCATCTACAGGATCAAGAAAGCACCTCGAAATCCATATGAATGGCCACATTGCAAGCAACAAGTCGAAAGTTTTCAAGGAACAGTTTCCTTCTCTTAAGAAAGTTGAAGTTCCCATCGAGAAGAATGGCATCACCTTAGGAAGAGTTCTTGAAGATTCTTCGAAAAGTCAGGGGAGTAAGTATTTCAAGTCAGGAAATTTCATTTTTCAGTAGAATTGCCTTTTTTATTGGTCAAAAAACAACTGAAAGTGATTTAGAAACGGGAGCGAATCATATTTTTTGCATTTTGAAGCATATATCACATCTCTTTCTGTCTTCACCATACAAAATTTATTCATGCTTTATAGCTACTTGAATGAATTTGATTTGATTTCAATTATTTTGAAATTTATCCTATCTATCTGATATCATTTTCCCATGATTCAGGGAACAATTCGACTCACTGCTGCAGAGCGACCGATCCATGTAGAGCGCCCAATACCACCTCCACCTCCACCACCACCACCACCGACCGTGCTTCTTTCTTCATCGAGGTTGTTATTACCTGCGTGTCGAATACCTACTTTTGTGTTGAAGTGCACCCACTGACGTTCCAGTCAAGCTTTCAATCAACATTTCAAGGCGATCGTTCCAATTATTGCCTTTAATAATGAGTACGAGTCAATAGCATTTGCAACAATGCTGCAAGATGTATTCTCGCAAAATAGAAGAGAGATGAAAATCTCTTCACCTTAGTAGAGGAGAGAAAAACTTTTAACAACGTCACCTCTCAGCATATTTCTTTCACCGTGCACAAAAATCTTTGTTCCCTTCTTGAAGTATGCTCTCGACTGAATAATAAGCCAAGCACAATTGTGAAGTCGAAGGGATGATTCTATGCGTTTTCCTTTTAATTACCTATTTAGTCTCTCTCCACCAATGTCAGCGGCACGACCTTCAACGTCTTTGATTTCGACGCAGGATCTAGAAGACCAGAAGACTAAATTGAAGCCTACGGCAGCAGTAGGTTCTTGTGTGTTGTCGTATGACTAGAATCTGCATTTTTTGCTGGAAGTTTTGCAGATAGAAAAGTCTGTGATACCGATGGACGTACGAGGCTGCTTAATGGCTGAGATTAGGAACGCCGGTGGACTTCAAGCACTTCGTCCAACTTTAGCACAGAAAAACTGACACGTAAAGAAATTGTTGGCAAAACCGATTACATTGATGTCACAAATCAAATACACTCATAACCAGAGTTTAGTTTTTCAAACAAATAAACATAAAAAGAGACTCATGCATTCGTAATACTTATGTACACGTATGTACATATATATTTATGTGTATGTATATATATATATATATATGCATATACACATGTATATACATATGTAATATAAATATAAGAGATCATTTCCGTTGTCCGGTCTCACTTTCAGCGCTCGTGTAAAAGCTATTTTCTGGTGTTGAAAAATGAGGAGCCATTCAATAGCTTAAATCTCAGAAGATTTGAAAGTATACGTTATTCTTGAAACGGCTTTTTTATCGCACTGTAACAGTAAACATAAGTTTGTGTTCCTTATACAAACATTTCTCGCTGTCCGAAGCTTTTCCTTTAGAGTTTTGGTAAGCATTCGATAGCTTAAATCTACAATGCATTTGTTTCTAAAGAAAATGTTTTGTTGCGCTGCAACAACCATAAAATGATTGGGCTTTGCAAATTTTGATCATCTCGTTGTTGGTCATCATTTTCATCATCCGCACTTTTTTCGATCCTTTAAAAAAACACGTTCTGGTTTATTCTCGATCTTAACAAATGCCTAAGCTCAAATCTCAAAGATTTCAATGGTGCGTTTTATTTTTAAAGCGGCTTTCTTATTGCAGTGTAACAGTGAAAATGAGGTTATGTTTCTCATTGGATCATCTCTCGCTGAATAAAGCTTTTCATTTAGACTTTTAATAACCATTCGATAACTTGAATCTCGTCAATTCTGTTAGAGTATTCTGTAGAATGTATAAAGTATAATGTAATGTAATGTATAATGTATTGTATGTATTGTATTGTATACATTTTGTTAGCTCGCTGTACCAGCCAAAAGAATGCTAAGTTTCGCTCAGCGCAACATGACGCTAAACCTCTGTGAAATATTGGCATATGGATAGGGATTTTTCAACATAAGCGATGAGCTACCGCGCTTTTTTTCGGTGCCAAATTTGCGAAACCCGATCTTCTTCTAAATGTTACAGCGCACCGCGAAGTTCTTTTTGAAAACCAAATAGGTTATTGAAATACTCGAGATTCAAGTTATCGAATGACTACTTAAAGTATGAAAAGAAAACTTTGTTCAACGAGATATGTTCCAGTGAGAAATATGATTTTATTTTTCTTGTTACAGCAAAATAGAAAAGCCGTTTCAAAAACAAAATATATTTTCAAATTTTTGAGAGCTGAGCTATCGAATGGACTACTGAAAATTCAAAAACCACTGAAAGGTAGCTTTTCACGAGCGCTGAAAGTGGCACCGAATATTGGGAAAGTACTAATATGTGAATGCGTTCATAAATTTTCTAAACCAAAAATGCTGCGATAACGGATTATGGCAGCCATGTACTGTAGCAAATTCGTCATCGAATCTAGAATTGATGGGTACAAACTACTCCAGAAAGTCGTTCCGTACATGGCAAAGGTTTAGCTAGGAGATTAATTACGAGATGAAAGTGGTCGTGTGTTCAGAAAGAGTCAGCAGACCATTTGCAAAGGTCGGCTCAGAGAGTAATGCCTGTGTGGTAAATTACACGAAATCAGAATTCATTTTACTTGACCGCCTATTGCGGTGGTATGATGTTTTGATAAATCCAATAATGGTGGGGGGACCAGGCATTTCTCAGGTTATCGAAAGGTTACAAAAAATGGATGAAAAACAAAGAAACGAAGTTATATAACAGCTGGAGATCTGTTCTCTTTTACAACAATGACCTTCATGACATCGGCACCTGTCGCTCAGTTTGCGGTGTCCGTTGTCTATGAATGTTTTACTCTAGTGGTCCCAAACAGTATTGACAGAACACTCGCCAAACATAGCCATGCGGAAAAGTACGGCTTTTGAAAGGATGAATACTACTAATCACGTCCATATGATAACAAGACTCAATAAAGTTTTGAGAGCGTATAAGAGACCACCTTGTTTCACCATTATCGAATTGGCTGGGGAAGGCATTTGATCAAGAAGAGACAGAAGCAGTCATAAAAATTCTGGTCAGTAACCTACACAGTAAATCAGGAATTTTCCTGTGCTGTACATAAACTTTACAATCACAATATCACCCATCTGTAACGAAATTATTATCGACGTAAGCACGGTCGACGAGGCGATGCCATTTCCACAGGAATTTTCACTGTTATCCTCTGAAAACCTTAAGCGAATAATGGAGAGAGACAATATGGTGTGAAAATTGATGATCGCCAATTACACCATATCAAGCCCCAGTCAAGCAGAACGAATCTGAACCAAATTCGAGAACGCTTGCGGAATGATCGGATGTGATTATATCTAACGAAAACGATGCCCATGAAGAAGCGATTTGTTTTGAATTTATTAGCGCTAATCGAAATGAGTATCTTTGAATGTCCAATATAATCCGTAAGAATGTTTAAAGCCTTACCGAGGTTGTTACGAGGTAAGGCTTTGAACGTTCTCACAGATTATATTGAATGGTTATAGCGAGGTTCAAAAAACAGTCGATGAGATGGAATATTTCGTATCTACCAGCCACATTCCATCGACTGGAAAGATGGTGATAAAACAATATCACTTCCCAAGACCGACTATCGATTAATTTCGGCGCTAATTACAATATTCGGTGATTTTCTTTTGTTCAGCAAACACGAGGTTTTTGATACAAGTTTATTTTACACAAGGTATTACAAAAGAGAATGCATCCGTGGCTAACGTTTTGGCAGTCTTGCCTTCGTCAGAGCTGAAAGTGTCCAACTGCCTACATCAACTTAGTCAAATACTTCCTTAACCAAAACAAAAAGGCAAGGAAGAGAAAGGAAAGAAGAGGAAAAAAGGAAAAAAAACATTAAGACAATTTTGAATTGTGAAATATTCAGCTAGATTTGACTCACCGTTCTATTGTTATGGTATCCACCAAGTATGTAGACCAGCAGCACTGAAGACGAAGTGTGTGCCTGACTCAGATCCGTAAAGAACGATCCAAGATATGGCGCCAAGTCAGGCGTGATTAGGACGCACTCATCTTCACGATTCATAGCGGGATTCTTAGAATGAATCCAAAATGCCTCAAGGACTTTGCGCGCTGAGGTCATGCGTTCTTGTGCAAGAATATTTACTTTTACATCAAAATCATCCCCCTCATGTATCTGTGTCCTGTGAGTACCTAGTGAGGCATTTGGTCTAGAATTACGTTTATCGGCTAGGTGGTCTTTTATACGGACATAGAGTGGCCTATACGTTTCGCCGATGTACTTGCCGCCGCAGGCCTTGCAAAAGATTGATTAAACTATACGCTTACTCATGCGGTCACCGTCTTTACCGTTAGGTCAAGTTATGCACTTCTGTATTGTACATAAACGATCGTATTAGCGATTGCGGACTAGCTGATGCTCAAGATTATTCGGGGGTATCTCAATCATCGCAACCGATTTATCCAAACCTGCCCTTTTTGAGCAACGTCAGATAGGTATACTTATTCCATTTGTAAAAAGTGGCACAGACGGGACCTTATTTTCAGAGAAGTTTTCAGTGAGGGGCACGTGATTTCCTCTACACTTATCCCGGTGGACTACATTCTCACAGCCATTCAAAATGGCTACTTGCCGAGCCAATCTACGTATTCCACCTTTTTCTCTCTCCCAGTAAACACATAGGCAGCTGCACGGAACATGCTTTTTATGAGCGCCTTTTTCGTATGAGAGGGGTGAGATCAAAGGTAATGAACCGAAATATCCTTGCGGTCTGGCTTTCGGTATCACTCAGTGATTCTTACTTGGACGTTAGAAAAGGGGTGCCAATTTCTCCAGAGTTCTCACAGATGAGTCTTATCTACTCCGACTGTTCGTTCAAAAGTTCAAAAGATCTGTCCACTCTTCTTGTGTGGAACAGATAACGAAGCAATCGTCAATGTATCTAAAGTAGAGTAATGGTTTGAGACTAATCACGGGGGCTTCCACTTTAGACATAAGAAGCAATAGCAAGAACCGGTGCCAGTCGCTGACCCATTGCCAACGCTCTCCTTTGTGCGAGATCGTTTCCAGACCCTCTGAAGGCCGAGCAATTTAGGCACTCCTTCAAAAGAACCATCAGCTGCTGAATCGACAAGCCGTACACGTTTATTGCTCCTTGATGTTGAATGGGAAGCTCGCAAATGGCTTGTAATGCGGAGTCATTCGACACGTTCGTTTAAAGGGCGTTAATGTCGAAGGACTCCGTTACGTACGGGCCGTTTGGATGTGCGTTCCTTAGATGGTCTAAAAACATTTGAGTGTTGGTGAGTTGGGCTGGAATGTGTCTTAACAACTGGGATATTGATTAAGCAAGGAACCATTCCATTCTATCTGTAGGTCGTCTGCACAGCTGATTATGGGTCTGATTTTCACATATTGATGGATTGTTAGATATAAGATCATCAGCACAAAGTAACTCATGGGTTTTCATAAACAAAAATAAGACAGAACACGTTGGTAAGTTAACTTTTGAATGAGAAATAAAAGATGATTTCAAACCAAATGCTTTTGTACTCGGGACCACTCATCATTTAACGTTTGGTATTGTTTTTGAATTCTTTTTCCGAAGACGGTCGATAGAGTGTAGCATCCACAAGATGTTATTTCGTTATATCAATATCTAACTGACGACGGATTACCACAAACTCCCCACCCTTATCACTAACGAAAAGTCCAATGTTTTTGGACTTCATGAACTTCCAAACCTCCCGCATTCCATATTTTTGTGCTTCCGTGAAGTTAGAACAAAATTCTCTCCCGCGATAGTGATTGAGAATTTTGGAGGTTTCGTTTGCAAATATCAGAAATTTCGTCTTCATTGTTAGGGTCTTGCTGTCTATAAAATCGTTGAGGAAATGGTGGTAACGGTAATGTCTCTGTTTGCTGTTGCTCACTCTTAAGATATTCTTCATCATTAGCCCTTTTACAGAGGCTATCTTGAAGCTCATGCAAATAGCATGAGACTTCATGCAAGGATATCTCAAAAATGGGCTGACATGGTCAAAAACTGGAGCCCAATTCTAATATCGAGCGCGCATTGTCAGAAAGAGTCATGCCTCCCAACACGGAGATCCTTGATATTTTTGGCACGTCATCTAACTTAGTTTGACTCTAGGGTTTTCGTTTACGGTAGTTGCCTTTTTATCTGAGGCTGATTTATGCGCCTCAATTAATAAGTTCTCGAACTTCCTGCATAAGATTATTTTGGCTCAAATGTCTTTCTTTTGTTTTTTCCTCTTTCTTTTCTTTTTTTCTTTCCTTTCTGCTTTGGCTGAGGAAGTATTTGACTAAGTTGATGTAGGTCAGTTAGAGTCTTCCAGGCTCTGACGAAGACAAGACTACCGAAACGTAAGGCACGGATACGATCTATTTGTACTACTGTGTACAAAATAAAGTTGTATCAAAAACCTCGTGTTTGCTGAAGAAAAGAAAATCATGGAACACAATACAATTGTACGTAGTGCTCTCATCACATATGCTATGAAGTAGGGCTCAGTGTGGGGCGTAGGCCACTGATAGTGAGGACGATACCTCCGAAACACGCGTATGACTCTGACGTAACAACCTCGGTAAGGCTTCAAACATACTTACAAATTATATTGAATGTTTATAGCGAGGTTCAAAGAAACAGTCGACCACATGGATTAATTTAGATCTTTGAATGCTCAAGCTAGGTCATTCTGAGTCGGGAAGTCCAAGTGATAGACGATTTGGCACCAGAGTTGAACAGGAAGGAACGAGCGGTACAAGAAGCATATAAGAACGGCGAGGATGTATGCAGAGAACTACGAGTGCCCAACTCTATGCCCACCTTTCCAATTCAGCCGATTCCCCATGTTTTAACATAGGCATCACAAATTTGGTCGCTGCGTAAGCACGATAAAGAATCACTGGTGATAATGAACGTGCAGTCAAATTGTCGACACCAGGAGTGTCCTGTGCCTTGTAAATGGAGGAGAGGTCTCAATGTTCAATACTACGTCAACGACCGAATATAAAAGACGTCGCTCTACACGTCAAACATTCGACGATAAGGTGGGTCGGACACGCAAAGCGTTTATAGGACAAGTGATCGAAGACAGCGGTTACCGACAACATTTTCGAGACGTCACATGCGCATATGGAGGAGTACTTACCTGACAGTCCGATTTCTTCATAAAAAGCTTTGGAGAGCGATAGATACTCAACAAATCCCTACAGCGAGGAGAACTTGTTGGGCTATTTTCTCACCGCAATAGAGAAAAGTGCAATTTTTCACTGGTGTCTGCTCGAGTCACTAGACCAATAACGATACGACAGGTAATATAGTCTTCTCAATTAATCTACAAGGTTCTGAATCCCACAAACCATTTATTGGCCAACAAATTAACACCAGCTCGTTGAGAAACGCTTTCGTTGTAGTCCCTACAACGATACTAAATAAATAAGTGGTCCACATAATAACTTGACAGGGCCTTCCAGTTTACTAAGTCGGTATTTTGATCCATCCAGATACAAGTGTAGTCGCAACTTTGCCCAACCCAGCAGAGGCGGCTTTCGCTAGCCAGAGTTGATTCAAACCAACGAACAGCTGCAGAGTAAGCCATTTCTCGGTACTGCCTCCATGTGCAAAATACCACGTACGTATTTCCGACAAAGTTTGTTGACTTACATCCATGCCAAAACGGAAAGGTCAATTGATGTGGAATAAACTGCTCCACCATTCTTCAATTCCGCCACACGGCTGGAGCGTGTGCTGTGCTCTCTCCCATCAAAAGGTCCCCTTGATTCCTATTACAAGTTATACTTCTAGACCCATAAATCTGGTCCACGTGGACACCATTATGATGACCAGTTACTCCGATCGCATTCCATAGCTACTGATGAGTTTTAGTCTTGAGAAAATCTCATAGCGCCACACTAGTGTTTTTTCCTCACCAGTTCTCAAAAGTACAGAGCGCACTTTGCCAATCTTGACATTATGCGACTGTTCTCAGCTCTTTGGTAGACATTCAGTATTCCCCAGCTCGCTGCCAATTGGGTTAAGCACCATGCGTATTCCTACGTAATAGGTTGGGGAAAAAGTTCTGAGAAAATGCTTGTAACTTTTTTGAGTGTCGGCCATTTTTGTGTGTTTTTAGCTCACTTGAAACCCCGTCCTCTCCCGCGTTGATTGGTAATATAAGGTTATTGAGGATGCAGGAATGGCTGTTGGGTTCAAATGAACGGTGGCAAGTGAACGCAAAAATCTGGCTTGGAGCGAAGACACAGTTGGCAAAAGTACGGTATTTGGTAGCAAAAAGTTCCAAAAGTAAAAAAGTAGTAGAAGTAGAAGTTTGACTATTGGTCTTGTCTTTTCATTATTATTTGAGCCAACTTGTCATGTGGTCTGATAAAGGCTCTTGTAGAGCCCAATACACGTGTTTCGTCCTTACAGACTCGTCAGTCGCACAGAACCCGTCGTCTTTCGATATTTTTATAGTGTTCTCTCGGGAGCTCTGCTCCCTTACAGAGAGTCATCGAAGACGAACGTTTTACACTCTATGTCAAGCGAAATTTTCACCTAACACGGGCTGTACAGGAGCCCTTACCAGACCACATTGGCTCAAAAAATAATTAGAGGATTTATTGAAATTTGAGCGTGGTCCTAATAAAGCACTCGAAATAAAGGTATGATATGATAAAAAAATACTAGCCAATGAGCAACCGAGTGCGCAAACGCTCTGTGTTAGGTGAAAATTTCGCCTGACATAAAGTGTAAAACGTTCGTCTTCGATGACTCTCTGTAAGCGAGCAGATCTCCCGAAAGAACTGACTACAAAAATATCGAAAGACGACGGGTTCTGCTCGACTGACTAGTCTGTAAGGACGAAACACGTGCATCGGCTGTACAAGAACCCTTACCAGACCACATGACAAGTTGGCTCAAAAAATAATTAGAGGATTTATTGAAATTTGAGCGTGGTCCTAATAAAGCACTCGAAAGAAAAGTCTTGGTTTTGTTGGGTGTAATAGGTGCATAAATAAATATTTTACAGTATTTTCTCAGAACTTTTTCCCCAGCCTATTGAGAGGGCCCGCAGTCACTACAAGGTTATGATCGTCCTGAGGAATTAGCACTACACTCAATAGCAATGCATGTTGACATCTCACATTTGTACACACGAAGCTTGGTATGCTCATAAAATGGTCTGTCAACTCACAAAAGACGTAACATTTATTCTACCTACACAACAAAAATGTACATTGTATTACACGCCGAATAAGAGACCACTGTGAGTAATCATAAACTGCAAAAACACTGAAAAGCACAAAAGGGAATCAAATGTGGAAGTGTTAACGAAATTATATAGGAGTAAAGTGTATGTCTGGGTGTAGTCACTATTTTAATAACAGTATTGATGAGAGATGAATAATAATATGTGACAGACAGCTCAGTCATAGGAACGGGAACGATGGCGTTCACGGCGCGGAGGAGAAGGAGTTCGACGACTGAAACAGCAACTTCAGACCTACTTCACTTGAGCTTCTGCTAAAGTAGAGTGAACAAAGCAGTTACCGGCTACTGCGACCAGCGTAACCATCACGGTACGATTCCCTGCGCTCGCTCCTGTAAAAGAATTCAACATTCAATAATAAATGGATTTTACGAAGTTAAAGAGCCTACAGACTAGATCTGTGATAAAACAGAAATCTTTTATTTCACAGCCTTCACATCACTGGGTATATTATAGTATCATAACATCATACGCTAAGCGCTAAAAGAGTGGTGTCAAACGGTCGTCGGTAGTTCAACGGTTCAAGCACGCACTCTTGGATTGGGTGATATGTGGGTTCTTCACAGCTGATGCAAAAGTTTTGATCATCACTCTGCATCACTGGATAAGTTTGTGATAGAACAGCAATGCTATAGAAAATAAACCAAATGTTAAGCCCACTTGTATCCACCGCTACCGTAGCCATAGTTTCTTCGACTGCCGCGAGTTGCACCCATGTACTGACCAGGTGTCGGTGTATGTGCTCTCTTCGTAAGCGAATAGTCAACACGAATCTAAAAATTATTCCAAAGATAGGTGTCCAAAAATAAACTCAAAATGCAGACTTTACTAGGCCATTTTCTTGGCTACACACATGACCCTAGGAACAAAAAGATCTAGATGTGAACAGGGAACTGTGAATCAATAGTATTGACTGAACCTTATGCCCATCGATTTCCTGTCCAGATAATTTGTCACGAGCAGCACATGCATCCTCAAGACGCTCAAAGTACACGAAGCCAAAACCACGAGAACGTCCCGTGGGGTGGTCATAAACCAACTCAACCTGAAATATTAAATTCACCAGTAAACCAAACCAAAGTACAGAAACAAACAGAAAACCACCTTTTCAATTTCTCCGAACTCTCCAAATAACTCTCGTAGATCTTTTTCGGTAGTGTATACACTTAGATTGAAACAACCCAAGCACCTGACACATGAATCGATTTATAGCATTTACAAGATAATCACCAGAAAAAAAAAACAAAGGAATGACTAAAAAGAAACATCAAAGGCCCATCAATCTATCAAATACCTGCATGGATCTGGATCATCTCTTCTGGACAGACGCCCCCTCCCTCTTCCACGCTCTCTGCAAATCAATGCAATTTTGTAGAATCCTTAGCAAAGAAAAAAAACCTGTTTTGGAACGACTTTGAGGCTATCTCTTCTTATCCGAGTCCATACAGCACTGATACACATTTACTGAACAACTGTAAGTTCACTTACTTACACCAAAATAATTGCAAAAAACGGTTTTTTACAACTGCTTATGATCTATTGGTAGCAAGAAACCTAAGGATTTGACAAACTTTGGAAAAGATTCTGCAATAACGATATAACCAATCTTCCTAGAATGCGCGCCGATTCGAGTGGTTTAAGACCTCGATCAAAAATCAAATAAAATATTTTGAGCTTTTCAGGAGGCCTTTTATAGCGCTTATATGATGCAAGACACACACTTCGGCTTTACAGTCTCGTGAATTGCACGATGCCCATCGGTTCAGTCAATTTTGCGAGAAGATATCCGTCCATACATAGACGCTTTCCCTACACAAAGGAACCGACGCCGAGATATCTACTTCTGTCGCTAGGCAAAAATTACCCAACAACCAGGTCTTACACACTATGGCTCGCAGCTGGTTTCGGTTCCTCTATGTAGAGGATATCTCCTCGCGAAACCGATTGGTCCGGAAGGCATCGTGCAGTTGATGAGACTGTAATGCCAAAACACGTGTCTTGCATTGTATAAGTGTCATAAAAGATCTCACTACAGGCTCAAAATTTGTTATCAGATTTCATAAAATATTACTTCTAAATTCTGATCTCCATCGCTGATTTATTCGATTTGTACTACGAAGACACGTGAAACGCAATCATGTGGTAGACAAAGGGCTGAACGCAAGTCAAGTGACACTGTAGTGGTAATGAGACGCAGTTGGATCTATGCGATGATGTCCTTGGCTTTGTTATTAGGAATAACGAGAACTTCATGTACACGCATATGTACATGCAGCTAACAAGCTGATGTTCATACATAAGTGTGACTTATATTCCGCATGCTGATTTTGACAAGACCCAAATTGATTGCAGAAATACAAGTGGATATTGACTGTTTGATGTAAATTGGTGAAGAGTCTTCCCCTATGCTCGTGAAATTTAGGATACAGCAGCGTTGGATGAGTCAAACACGGTAAGAATGACGACGTGTCGTTCTAGGATACTCCAACCTCGAAATTATATGCGAACGAGATTAGTAGTGGCTCACACACTGATCAACACCAGGATCCTTCCAGGACTTGAGTATAAGCACTAATAGACCAGGTACGACATAATAAGGTGGCTAGAAGATTTTGTTTATGGAACGTCATTTAACCCCATCGAAGAAGTACTCCTTGGAATGTGTGATAGTAGCGAAATCAGCGATATCTTTTCTCATCAGACGAGATAAAGGTATTATAAAGATGAACCGAAGTGTTCTATAAAAGCTAATAAAGATGTATAAAGAAGAAGATGAAAGAAAGAAGAATGAAAATTTCGACGTAGAACAATCCCTAAGGGATATGCCATATATTCGTCTTCAATATTTAGCTTCGCGTGAAGTAACTGAATGCATATCTGGCATTTACAATGACTCGCACTCGCATACCGATACATCACGTCAATACTAGTGCTATCCTAAACAAGTGGTAGCAAGCGAATTATTGCGTGATAAAAATGAAGGCGCGCACCGATGCAGAACATTATTTTAATTTTGATTTCACAGCTTAATGAAAGGGCATTTGGAGAAAAAGGCCAAGTAGGGCTAAAGCAGGATTTGAGCTTTCGAATGATTACTAAGAACTCTAATTCATCTTTAACAAATGAGGTTAGTTTTTCATTTGTCCCCTTATGATGAAAAAAAACCAGAAATAGTTCTACAAGATTTTCAATAATTCTTCATGTGCACGAACTGCCAACCATCGGAAGCACGAACGTGCAGCGTTAGCGATCTCAGACTAGTTCTATGTTTGAAATAGCAGCCTCCACACATAGAGAGAGTAGAATGACAACTCGTAGGATGCAAAATTCTAGCTAAATCGTGGCATTTGAATAGAACTATGTTCCCTTGATCAATATTTGAAGATTATAATGGCCTCTACTGCGGCTGATAAGTCTCGACACTAGCCGAAATCTGAGCTTTGTTTAATTGAAACTGAAGTACAAATTTTTGAAGACTGAATTGAAATCAGCGCATATTCTCGCAAGTATGCTGGAGTTCGTAGGAGGAAATATCTGTAGATAATTCAAAAACACACCTATCACCACTATCACGTCTGCTTCGTAAATAAGTATCCCTTCTTCCACGAGCACTACGCGAACGGGAGCGGCGACTATCGCGTCGCGGCCTGAAGATATAACCTTCTAGACCTGAATTCTCTAAAACCGGAAAAAACAGCTTGTAGAGATAGACAACAATGTGTAAACTTTGCTGAATTGGCACAAAGAATCTCACGGTGATCGGCTTCCACTCCTGGAACGGGAGAGCGAACGGGAAAGCCTTCTTGATCGACGAACCGGCGAACGAGAGCGCGAGCGTCCGCGCCTATCGCGCGGCGAAATAGATCTAACCGGCGAACGCGAACGGGTACGCGATCTCGATCTTGACAATGTGCGAGACGTGGATCTCTCGCGCTGAACGACGAATAATTAGACATCAAAGATTAGACATTAGACAGCACACACCTAAAAATTAATCCTAAAATACAACTCAAGACAAAAGGTTCACGCTATAGAACTAACTCCTACATCTACTCATCCTGTTAGGATGAAGGCAACGTCAATAGGATGCGCACCTTAAAACAGCGAAAGTTTGATATGCGAAAAGACATGAAGTGATCTAATGTGTTCTTGCCAGAACTTTGTTCCAATGGTGTATACTCACCACAAAGACGTATCTTCTATTTGTTGTCAACTTGAATTTAGCATCCGCTTCTGTACATGTCTTCATTTCTCCTTACTTCATATTTTCTGTGGTCTTCATGTCTTCATTTTCTTCGCTGCATTTGTTAACTCGCCAACCATGAATGTGCTCGAGCTCGTCACGAGACGATCGCATTCACCGATCAACAAAAGCAGAATACGATAGCTGTTTAGCAAATGAAACCCCCTTCCCTCTTGTTAACAAAAAGACTTATTTACATTATAACGTTAATGTTTGCTAAACATAAATAGATGGATACCACAATGACTAAAATGAATATTGAACGATGGCATAAACGAAAAAAAAAAGAATAACACCGAAATAACTATTCTACAATAGCCCCCATTGGAAAAGTGCACCACATGAGTATTATTTATCTTATAAACTAATGAAACAGCTACAGCGCTTCACACTTACACACAGATTTAGAGCAAAATGAATTATTTCCAGAAATGCTTGCAACAAGACCAAAAGCAAAAGTAACATAAAGGGTATGGATTGGAACAAAACAAGATTACTGTGGTGCAGAAGCAGTTCCCACTTCCAACTACAAATCCCCCATGGTTAATCATCAACGTTGTAACTTCTAGTATTAGCAGAAGCAACCAAGCGTTCGTAACTAAGATTTTTACGTTTTCCCTTACTACAATGCGCCCTCTTGGTGGTATCAAAGATAACTGATAACAAATAGTGGGTTGTTCCATAATCTTTTTCGCACTTCTATTTACTAGGATTCTTTTCTATTTTGATTCGTTATTGCTAAAAGGCTGTACGTTTAAGAATGTTCTAGTAGAATATTCTAGTAGCTTTAAACACTTGGATACGACCATAGCACCATCGCTCTCCATCGAAATGAAATGGGCTACCGCAATATTTGTTTCGATGGATACCTCTGCATCAGCCGATCACCTCACATTGCAAAGTCACCTGCCACAAATTGCAGAGAAACTGGACTGGATCATGGTACTACATCCAACGTATAGACGTCATACTGCTCCATCAAATCACCATCTCTTCCGCGTCCTGTGGCACCATCTGCGGGATAAAAAATTTAGAGACTACAATCAGTTCGAAAAAGACCGCGCTAGTTTCTTTGATGGCCAGCATCAATGTTTTTCTTCCAGAGATATATTGAATCTTAGCTCAGAAAATGGCTGTGTACCGATGATAATGATATTGACTATACTGACGGCTGATTTATTTCTTCAACTAAATTAGTTAAAGTGTCGAAATGCGAAAGTAATTATGGAGCAATCCAATAAGATGAGGTGAGCCTATTTTTCGGCAATTAACAAAGCAGATAGTTCGAAAAGAAATCTGCCTAGCAAACTGAAACACTTGTAGAAGCGCTAACAGAGGTTCACAAGAATTAATAAGCCATCGACAAGACGCTGGCCACGTATCGCACAAGAGTTAAGGGGACTAGACACTGAATACCCACTCGAACAGCACAATCACGAATGATCAGTGAACAAAAGATTAATCATGCAAACATGCAAAGCGGTGTCATTCAGCACGGTAGCTTGAACCACGCTGTGTGAGGACATCGAACACTTGAGGAACTAGATATTTCCCATGGAAGAAATAATCTAGTTCCATTTTTTAGAATTTCATGCACGATATCCTCAAGTAAATAAACACCAACAGCCAAACTAGTGACTGCTAAAGCCACGGTCAGAGGAAAGGGAGCAGCAACCAATGAATCTGAACCACTTACCACGCCGTTACCGTTACGGACTGGAGACTCCGAACGTGATCGCGAGCGACTCCTGCTCATAGAGCGTGACCGAGAACGTGGCATCCTGAAAATATCCAATCACAAGCACCCGTGTCTACCTTCAAAACAGATAATAACGATGACTACGAACGCAAATTTGTAAATGTACAACATGAAACACTTAATTAAAATGAGTACATACAGAAGTGTACAACAACTAGTATAATATGGAAAGGCAGAAACAATGAGTATAAGTGTGAAATACATAAGAAATTTGTCACTGGAAATGAAAAAACAGCACATATATCCTACTCGGACAATCGTTATAAGTACAATTCTCCGCACTTCAAACCTATTTGAAATAAAACAACTAGCTTCAAATAACAATACTATATTGTCGAAATCTTCAGAAACTTTCTAACGTTCTGAGAGAATAAACGGAACAGCATATTCAATGACGAGATCTCAAAAACACGACAACGATCATCGTGATGCATGTTTGACATGTCTAATTTTCTATTTTGGTTTCCACTCCGTTTCCGCCCAGAACGGTCCATGGAATTTGAGTGCGTCCTATGAAATATATACTAGGACAGTATGCAACGACTCCTTACGTCAACCACACTGTTGAAAGCACTAAAAGGCTAGACAAGCTAAGAACCGATCAAAGCTCTTGCTTATGAGAAAATGAAGTGAAAAGAGATAAGACTGAACATCTTAGCAATGCGATATCGTTAAGGATAAAATCGCTCATATCAGTGTGTGATATGACAACTCCACGCTGGCACTGAAACATGTTCAAGACGTTGAAACCAGTAAGAATTTGAAATAATATGATTAGCGGCTCAATAATTAAACCGATTTAAATAAAGTAGATGAGCACAACTGAGATATTTATGGAAACTGCCAGCATACTCGCATACAAAACACGCCCGCGTGTCTTCTAAATACATTTCCGCCATCTTTTCTATCCACAGTAACTATACAAATCATTTCTTCTTCTTCTTCTTATTCTTCATGTTAGCTCGTAGTACTGCCTTCACTTCTGCACTTCTCTTGCTTTGCGCGCTTTTTCGCTCTTTCTGCTCCTCCTTGAAAACCTTGTAATTCACAGCTCTACCTTTTGGCTCTTTTCCTCCTAATGACACCTGAAAACAATACTACTCTTGATAATGGACACATCACTAACTTATATACCATTTGAATTATCAGTCATACTGTGAGTAATCTATATATATCTGAAGCCTAAACAATGATCACAACACTGCCACTTTTCAGACAGGACCAATCGAGCGTACAACACTTTTATCATTCAACGGCGCGTGTGAAACATTCGGCGTTGGCTTTTATATACAGGGATATCTTCCCGAGAAACTGACTAAATCGAAAGGGCACCGTGGAACTGACAAGGCTGTAGTACCGACACACGTGTATTGCAAAGTATTAGTGCTATAACAGAACTCAGATAAGCTCAAAATATGCTATCAAACTATATGGTTTTGAGCGATATCTCAAAAAAACACTCGATCTGAAACATCTGAATATTACTCTCGGTGTGCAATCAAGAATTTTAGTCTGAACAGGACATATCAATTTCTGCTCTTGGAACAACACACCATAAACTACGTGTACTTCCAGTAACCCATATATCAACTCTCGAATCCTCACCAAGTTCGTGAAAGAAATTAATCACAGAACAACAGCCTAACGCATATGTATTACCAAAAGCTATGATGTCGATGGTTCTATCTTAGTGATCTTGTCAATCGCAGAAAGTGATGGAAACCTGCCGGATGTTTCAGATCGAGTCAATATAATTTTTCTCGTAAAAAAGAAAAGTCTGAAAAAGACTAGTCAGCCGTGTTGATGAATTAGTCCACACACATGGACCACCTATTTCACCAAAGTCATCATTTCTCAGAAATGACTTCTTGGAGTTCCTACACCTCTACCACACTATCAGAAAACTAAGCTCACTAAGGCACACTACTTCAGCAAACTTGTTCACTATAGTCGATAAAGAAACAGTTCAATTGGAACAAAAATTATACTAGCCCTCATGGGAGGTATTTGGCAAGCGTTAGTCAACGAATTGAGTATTTTCAGGAAAGAAATTGCAGAACAAATCGATGTAGATACTTGTCGTTAGGGGAGGCCACATGTTCAGCGAATGATGCATGTCACAACTCATAGAGAGGATGGAGAGGAAATTTGGTTACCATTGGTTTCGCCCAGTCAATATATGCAATGCGATAAATTGAATTTAACTCCTTACAACAAGACGATCCCTGGCAGCACTGCGATCCTCAACCATACCTTCTCGAACCAGCAATTGCTCAACCTAAAATAGCACCTCTAAAGATGAATTTGTCAATCTAAAGAGTGTAAAAAGTGCTCATGATATTTGTCCTAATGTAGTGCCATTGTAGTAGCTTAGAGTATGATAGCGAACTTCATATTATTTGACATAGGAGTAATTAGAGGTAAATTAGTGGCTAGTAGGAAACTAAGCTTCTATAAAGATAATAAAGGCGGAGAATTTTGTGCTTCAACAAGTGTTGCCTTTTTGAAATTTGGTGTCCAAACTTTAGGATTCTTTATGTATTGAAGAAAAGCGCTTTTCTTAGAGGAATGAACATATCAGTTAGACACGCACAATATTCAAAAAAGATGAGAACTGTAGAATCATGTCTAGGACAGGTAAGACTCACCATTTGTGAAGCGCTTAAAACTTATCGAGTACAAATTAACAAAAATTTTCGTGAAGCGTCAATGGAGGATGGCTGTTTGATGTCTAACAAAGGAAACGTTACTTTTTCAATTGTAAAAAAGACCACATACCTCAAAGGTGACATGTTTCACACTTGTCTCTTTTGGAATTTTATTGAAGGAACTCTTCTTCTTCAGAATTTTTGGTGCGAGATGTTTTTTCTTGATAACACACGGCACCAGTTGTACGTCGTTTGGGATGGAATTTTTGAATGTATTTGCATCAAAGCTCTGAAACAAGCGCTTACATTTACAACTATTTTCGTGTGAATCGATAATCTAGAAATTTGAGAACATTTACGCTCAAGCTTTTCGTCGAAATATGTAGGAATCACTACCTATAACGATAAAGTGCCCATGCATGGATGTACAATCATGCCTACGTGCTCAAAACTCCTTTAAACGACCCTAAAGACGTCTTACTACAGTATTCAACTAGTGGTCGATGAAAGACTCTTCAAACATAATACAACACTGAAAACAATGAAAACCGACGATAGCGAACCCATGTTTGCGAAGCGTTATAAGGTTGGAGATTACGAGATGAGCGCATATAGTACAAGGCTTGACTTTAGTAAACCAGGACGGTAAGATGAAACTTTTCATTGCCAGTTCTAATGTAAGCGTTAGCGAAGTCTGGATTCAAAGGGCATGTTCGAAAATAATTGACAACCAAAAGAGACAGAGAATGAAGCAGAATGAAAATTAGGCTGGGCCAAAACGGACCATTCAAGTATTCAAGTTCACAAAACGGTGCATAAATTGCAGATATGTGTAGAGCTGACGATCATCCATAGACAATGGCCTGACAAAGGATAAAAGGATGATGTTTTCGGCGTTAATCAATCTCTGGCGAATGCAACATGCATTCTTCTTCATCTAGCATCGTTTGAGGGCGCTGAAATGCATAACTGCTCCTTACAATGATTCGCGGTAGCCTGCCGATAGACCAAGTCTGTACTGCTATCCTTCTAGACAAGACTGCTATCAACTCATCGATCCGGCAAGGACACAAGGTTTGGTAAACCTTGAGCGCGAAACCGAAACCGAAAATCAACCATGTGTGCAGCAGAGCACCTTTAAGCCGTTGAGTAACAAGCGTTCATTGATAGTCTGATTTATTTACTTCTAGACAAGTTAGATACTTCAACGACCTAATCAATCTTGGTTTCCTTCTTGTCTGAAATCATCACTCACATGTCTTGCAGGGTTTACGCAAGTAATCAGTTGTGAAATGAAACCAC
Source organism: Parelaphostrongylus tenuis (assembly GCA_019055375.1). Lineage (NCBI taxonomy): Eukaryota > Metazoa > Nematoda > Chromadorea > Rhabditida > Metastrongylidae > Parelaphostrongylus > Parelaphostrongylus tenuis. The sequence continues at coordinate 38,269 of JAHQIW010000868.1, read as the reverse complement.
ACGATCTTACCGTTTCATTCTGATCAATCTATCATTCATCTCAGAGCTATACACTAATAATGTTAAACGCTTTACTAATTGCCGACCATTGTAAAACACGAAGAAAGGCTGCTGAGATAGAAACTGTTCCTAAAGTTGCACTGAGTAAAATTAAACAACGAACAAATCAAGCATTGTGAAGATTTTAGGTTTCGACCATTTTCCTGAGCTTATCGTAAGGCCGCCACATAAAATAGTGATACACAATGACCATCTCTAATGTAAAATAAATAAAAAATTCTTAATCTTTGAGCAAATTTTTGCCTCTATATCCATCATAGTCGTTTCAATCTCAAAAGTGCTGAGACAATTCAAAAGCTCGACTTTCTAAAAACCTCGACATAATTAGTTGTATATGAAAATCGAGAAAAACTTATCTTGATTAACTGACGCGAGGTTGGTAAATGAGTCGTAGAAATTCGGCTGACGTTTCGGCGATCTGTCTTCTTCAGAGCCTGGGCGTATGTAGTATTAGTCGTATTATTAGTAGTATTAGTATTAGACTAACACTACATACGCCCAGGCTCTGAAGAAGACGGATCGCCGAAACGTCAGCCGAATTTCTACGACTCATTTACCAACCTCGCGTCAGTTAATCAAGATAAGTTTTTCTCGATTTTCATATAACAGTGCTGAAACAAGTAAAAAAAACAAACCTGCACCGCACTTCTAATTTCATCGCCAACTACACGTCTAATCTGCTTCTAACCCTTAAAAGCTAAAGTTCTCGGAGTTGATCAATCCCCAAAAAATGCGCCGTGTGTTCGTCTTCAACCAGCAACGTTTGAGGTGATTCTATGCATATCTGGCCTTAGAATGACTCGTGACGACCTACCGATGTATCACGTCAGTGATGCTACCTTTCCAAACGACAAATCTCGGAACAGACTACTGACATCGGAGAGGTAAAAGGTTTGGAGACTCCAGGACGAGGAATAGAACCATTCACCGATCTATCAATCATGTGCTGCAGAGTACCCTTACCCACTGCGCCAGACGCGTCATAATACAAGGAAGGAAGCTGCTACCAACAAGTATCTGTAGCTCGAAACCTTGCCAAGTAATTGAGCTTATAACAACACCCACACAGTTATATGTGACAAAGCGTAATCAAATAAAAAATTACCGCCACTTTTTTTGCAGCTAGTCCTTCGACCAATTCGTCCAATGTCTGACACTCTCCGAATGGTGAGACAGGAAAAAGCTCTTCTCCACGACACCATTCATCCGTCATTATTCGATCAATACGCATAAGAGAGTGGACAAACACTAGAATCTAAACAAAAACAGGAAAAAGAACTATTTCCTTTAAGTTTTGACCTAATCGAAGACTTATGTACACGAACCTTTCGCGGACAAAACGGCAACGGACCAGGTCGTGGCTTCGCCCTCTGCCCAAATAAATCTCACTCGATCAGACTGCCATTTAAGACTATCTGTAATCGGACAAAAGATCGAGAAGAACAAAGAACAAAGATGCCAACGTTGATCAATCCCTAAAGGGTTCGACATGCATTGAACTCCATTCGTAACATCGTTGGAGATGAATAATAGCATATCTAGCTTTCCCGATATCTAACGGTGACCGACCGATGACCAAATCAGTGCTATTATCCTCACAGACAAGTTCAGTGCCAATTCACCGACCTCCAAGAGATGGAAGGCCTGGTGAGCCTTGAGGGCGAGATCGAACCATTGACCACGGGCGCATTGCACAGCGCCTCTAGCCACTATGCCACAAGTAATAGTAAATAAATAAGAAAATAGAAAGAAAAGAAAAACAAAAAGAAATAGACACTCTTGAAACGCGGCATCGTACGCGACACTTTAGGCTGCACTCCGGATATAATTAAAGGAACGGTTCGGTTTTCCACTCAGGACCCTCACTCCTACAGCTACCTTGGCAACGCTGACAGTGGTGCGCTCGTCATGCGCTCCTCCAGCAGGGAAGGATTTGGAGTACGGGGGGTAACCGGTAATACTTTAAGGGAAGGGTGGTACTGGGGCGTATCGTGCAGTGGTTAGTGCTGTCGTGCAGTACGCGCGCAGTCGATGGTTCTGTCCCCAACCTTGGCACACTGTCCCCTCAAGATCGGTGAGTTTTACAGGGTAATCGTTAAGCTATCGCGAGTCATAGTATAGGTCAGATTTGCATTCAATCACCGCAATCCGATGCTAGATGAAGACGAATGCATGGCGTATCCTTTAGGAATCAACGAACACCAAGAGCTTTACCCAACGTCCTTTTTATTGTTACATGACTCAACAACATAAGTATCACGCGCCTGCAGATCCCAACACTTCTTCCAATCGTTTCATATCGTCTCATCCAGGTTACACGACAGTCTTAGAGCTTTTCCGCGTGTGAGTCCAGCTTCTCCTCAAGAATCTTCACCTTTGTGAATATGTATACATACATATATATGCATATACATGTATATACATATATATACATATATATACATATACATATACATATATATTATATATATATATATATATATATATATATCGTTGAGTGGTAGTTGAGTCGTGTTGGAGTCCAAGAGGGCAACTGTGGAAGAGCGTTCCCATATGAATCAAAAGGAATGTGCATGTCTCCTAGTACATATGTCCCAACGTAGGGATGTGAGGCTAGGTTGGTCACCTGTAATTTCATACCGCTGATAAGGGCTCGCAGAATATTTATGTGGCGCAGTGGTTAGAGGTAAGCTGCGTCGCACACAAGGTCGATGGTTCGATCTCGTGCTCATAGCCTCACCAAACCATCATCCCTCTGGGGTGAATAAATTAGTATACCGGATTGGTCGCGGACTTGCTTGAGACGATAAGCAGCACTGACTCGATAGAGGCAGAGGAGGGCCACCGCGAGCTTTGTAGAAGCGGGATGATCCCTCAGGGATTGATGAACGCCGAGAGCTTTGTCCTTCATCCTTTTGAAGTTGTTGAAAATATGCATTTAAGAATACTGTGCTACACGAAACATTTGATCCTAGGCGAGGTTGAGCCCGTATTTACCATGCTGGGGCACGCGTTACCACTACACCACCGGTGTCAAGTTGTTTTAGGAATAAGAGCGGTTGAACTGAGGTCAAATGGAATTCGGGGGGAGCGATTTAGTATAAGCGTCAAATCGTAACTAATTTTCCCTAATTTGTTTTACTATAATTTAGCCTTTATGACCACATATCATCGCATATCTTCCGTCCCAGCAAGGCGACTATCAAGTTTTACATTGTTCGGGTCGATGATGTTCAACTTCTTCAGTTGTCATGACACGAACTATTTATTTCTTTAATTATTTTTAATTATTATTACTCATAAACGCATGTGGTGCAATGGTCAGAGGTACTTTGCGTGCAGAGGAGGTCGATCGTTCGATCTCGCGCTCATCACCAAGCTATCCATTCTTCCGAAATCGGTAAATTGGTCACGGACTTGTTTTGGAGCATAAGCAGCACTGATTCGGTACACTAGGAGTCCACCTCGAGTCATTATAAAGACCAGATATGCATTCAGTCACCTCAAAGGAAGTTGAGAATTGAGGACGAATGCATGGCTCATCTCTTAGGGATTGCTCACGCCGAGATCTTCATCTTTTCTACTTCATCCTTTATCAGCTTGCCCATGTGGCAATTGAGGTGCATGTCATTGAGAATATTAGTATTCACGGATATGGGTACGGTGGATAAAGGTTATTTGCGGTTTGAAAAATTTATTTACTCATGAAAATGATGGGGAATTCAAAAACCTTGGGGAAAGTGTATCAAGAATGCTACTTCAGCCCTTCGTGGCTTTCTCAACAAGCACAGATTTTTCGCTAGACTTTTACTAGTCATTCGAGAGCTGAAAAAATTACGATTCTAGCATTAGAATTGGTCTTTTGAAAGGCTTTCTTGGTGAGGTAATGAGGCTCCTTCTTTATTGTGCTAAGGTTATTGGGGCTAACGTATAGCCTGCTGAACGGCATGCCAGTGCCTCCGGGAGGGACATAAAAGGGCTTGTTCCATCGGAGGCGACTCTTAGCCGCATTTCCCAGTCAACTGATTATAGGATTTTGGCCAATTTGACCTGTAGAATAAAGGTATGTCAAGTTAGCACTGCAAATACAGAGTCTATCCCTAAACCCATCTGCTTCTCTGTGAGGTAAATGCTTTCCTTTGGTTTGCCTTCAATTCCCATGTACCACGTGGAGACACGCCACGTGTCCTCGCAACTAACCCCGGGTATCCCTATATGATTAGATCGAGATCCGTGGGAAGAACCTATCGGCTTAAGAGATCTACATCATTCACATTACCTAAAGTGCGTGCTGGCTCTGAAGAATACGAAATTCATCGGATCACACAAACAACTAGTACTAACTTTGCATCAACTCAGTTCCTTAATTCCGCTCACTGTACGTGCTATTTCCATTCGTTTGTATGCAGCATACATTTTTGTCAGAATAACGAGGCAAATTTCTAGCATTTTTCGAGATCTCGTAGAGTGATCATGGATTCCTTTGTTGGAGAAAGTTCAAAAATCGCAGAGGCTCACCTCATTGCTCTACATATACGTCCCTGCACCAATCAAAACTCTACAAATAAGCTAATAAACTGACTCCATCTCTAGTATGGTTTTTCTTTTGCCCTCTTTCGTTTCTGGCAAGTGTTTAGTGAAACCGTAATTTTGGATAGCAAGTTCTCCACGCTTTTGGCAAAGTCTTACGGAAAACGTATTGAGACGGGTGAGAATAGATATTGGGCTTTACTCTAGCTCCTTTTTGAACGAGGCGAAATGGGTGAATCTTACACATCAGTGTGTTTTGTGTATGTCATGCTAAACAGATTGTTCTGCATCAGAAAGATGATTTATGCCATCAAGGTAGGTTTCGGAAAGCATTCAGCTAGGCTGATTTCGAATATGTAGTAATTACATGGACAAACAGCACGAAAACCTTTGCAGCCTTGTGTTGCTACCTCGGTAGGAACGGGAAGATTTACCGCACTGATTCACACTAAGAGATGCGATGCCAATACGGGCAATATGTGTGAAAGGGTTGGACTGTAAAGGTCTCAATCTTAATTAGAGAGTGCAGATAGTGGGTAAAAAATTTTTAAAGAATAAAATCTTCATATAACCGTCAAATAATGGAAGAAGGAATCATCAAATCAGAAGGAAGAACGTTCACAAAAACGAGGATGGTTTGGTAATGCTGGCATCATGAAGCACTAAAAAAGTAAAGCATGGAACAACGTTTGGTGATAATGAAATGAGTGAACTGTGATGGCTTGGAAGTGCATATGAGATATTTGAAAACGGAGAACACGGCTCTGGAGAAGAAGCGGTCACAGTTCAAGTAATCATTCGTAAAAAATTTTCTGAGACGATTCAAGTTAGCGCTGTCCACCAATGACAGAGATCATCAAGCACAAAACAAACAACAAAAATCATTCTGAGGCACAATACTGGATTTATTTCGACGGTAGCAACCGTCTCCTTTCTCGGTGTAACTGTCAAACCCATTCAGCTAAAATCATTTTTCGAGTTTAAGGATAATGGGTAAAGCACTCGACGTTGATCAAATTCTGAGAGATGCCCATGCATTGGACTTCATCAAGAATCACTTGAGGTAATTGAATCCATATATGACCTTTACAATGACTCTCGGTGACCAGGCGAAGCATCGAGCAGTGCTTCTATCTTCCCAGACAAGTTTGGTACAAATTCGTCGAGTCCGCAAAAAGGAAAAGCCTAGTGAGCTTTGGACGAGGGATCGAACCACCAATCACGTGTGCATTACAGAGCACTTCTAACTACTGCGTCACGCGCCCTTAAGGTCAGTCGTTGAAAGCATGCAAATTAGTTGTGCTCAGAAATGACGTTTGTACGTCAAAATCAGTTCAATGCAGGAGAGTTAATACAAATGTTAGTAAAACTAACTAAGTTTTATGACAAAGACCGCTTTTTTCAGTTCTTCCGCGCAAAAAAAAACACTTTTGACAACGATTCGCATCTGGTGCTTAAATCTGAGGGTCAGAGTTCGAAAAGTTTTGTGAATACTTTGTCAAGTAAAAGACATCTCACGTGCTATTCTAGTGGCAAGTCGGTGATGTATGTGCACTGTACATTGACTCACTTCTTTTAGACCGTGTAGGTTGTGATGGGATCATTTATCCTATCAGGCTCGCTGTAAGGCTTAAAAATCTAAGCGGGTACATAAAAAACGTTTCTCAGATGAAAAATGACTTTTTCGCAGCAAATTCGGCAGTAGTTGAGCCATGCCTCTCGCGCTGTTTGTTCTCTGCTTGCTTATCTTCATTCCTGCAGAATAGAGTAAGCTCAATTTCACTTTGAGAATTGGAAGCAATGGATGCAATCAAATTATAATGCTTCAGTGAATTTAAGAATTGTGAGAGTTGAGAACATATTTTTTTCAGGGCTGTTACCCCCGCATCGACCGGATCCTGACGTACTTGTCGAATTCAGCACTAGTTACTTCGATTATTGTACTCCGCATCTACCAGTTCCTGGTACACATATCCCTTAAATTACGTAGTCAAGCCAGGCGTTTCGTTTCACATCAAATGTCGTCGGATTGAGGAGTTTGAATCTAAGAAAGAATACGTATGCTGTTAGTTTGCAAAGCATTTTTAGCCTCTTTTTATTTTGTTCCATAGAAGGGTTCCGATCATATTTACATTGAATTGGGTGCACCTCATGTTTTCGAAGATGGTACATTCACCGACCTTAACTGTCACTGTGGAGTCACTTGAAATCCTGAAATATTTGAAATTTAGTGAGTTGTATGCGTAATTTTCCAGGTAAGCTAAGGGATTGCTGTGTCGACGGCCGTTGTACTCATAACACACAGTATTGCAAGTACGAAGGGTGACCGCCATTATTGTGTTATTCGTCCACCAATTGAAACTTTTTGTTTCATGTTTTTGATAGCTCATAAAGTTGAAATTAAGATCAAATTAACAGTGGTTAGCAAGTATTTATGACGAAAGGAAAATTTCATAGAGTAACGTGGAATTTCTTTCCCTGATTAGTTCACGACTGATATGATAATCAGTCATAATTCTTTCTATTTTGACTGCCACTTGCAGTGGTATGATGTTATAGTATACCCAATATGTGGAGTGCTGTGCAAAAACGTTTGCGCCAGCCGGGATTCGCAGTGCCCATAGCGGCTGCACCGCCAGACCGTCGACGGTTGGCTGTTGGCAGAAAACGCGTTATAGCATAAATAAGAATGCTGTGCAAAACGAGCGTCGGTAGTGCATCGGTTAGCATACGATCCCGGAAAGAGTGCGATCTGGGTTCGAATCCCGGCTAACGCAAACGTTTTTGCACAGCATTCCACATATTGGGTATACTGACATGATAGTCTCTGTCGTCACAAAATGCAGACAGGTGTTAGTTAATCAATGCAAAACTTGATGAACACACAACTGATGCATTGAAAAAGTTGATTTTAAGTTCAGTTTGTGAAATCACGACTTCTCAGCCATAAATCGTTCTATTCTTTCAGTGCATCACTAAAGGCCTTCAAAGCGCTCTCTTTTGAAAGAAGCAAACGAACCAATTTGCTTTCTACTCACGGCAAACTCAATTAGTATGCGGGACTTCCGGTCGAGCTTCTTCGTGGATGGTAGAGGAAGTTAATCTATTCGACGATGGTATCTGCTGACCATCGATTGATGATCAATCGTTGATAGAGCAATCTCAGGCAGCATCGAATCAAATACATGACTGATATGCAAATGACCTCTTACTAGCAAACAGTATCTTTCAAATCCTCATTATGAATATGTTGCACCGATCTGCATCTGATTTGATTGTCAGAAGTATCAGAATGAATACAGTATGTCAGTAGCAAGAATTTTATGGACAAGTATTAATTGAAGATTTAAGAAGCAGCTTATGATACGATCTGATCCCGCTCATAATTAGCATGATTTCGCACGACTGGACGTGTTTATGCGATACTTAAGTAATATTAGGTGGTTTTTTGCCATAGAAATCATTGCTCATATGTTAAGACTAGAGAATGAAACAAATAGTAAAAGATGAAAGTCCTCTAAGTAGACTAAGATCTCTATATAAAAAATTCAGAACCACTGCGCTACTTGCTCCCAAGATCGAAATTGCAATTAGCTATTGCATTTGTATGTACAATTAGTTTAATCACACCTCAATTTGTACTACGCCCACGCTCTGAAGAAGACCCGAAACGTCAGCAGAACTTCTGCGACTAATTTAACAACCTTGCGTCAGCTAATCAAGATAAGTTTTCTCGATTTTCATATCTCAATTTGTAGTTTATCACGTGCTTTCAGCGAAACATGAGTGACTGGAGTGACAAAATGAAAGTATAGAAAACTGAACACTACATCATGCTCAAACCAAACAGAAATAAGTTGAATCACGCTTTTTAATCTCGCAATGAAGTAGAATGTCCAAACTAGTCAACAAAAACATAGAGGCCGTTTCGTTGTGTTTAGCTTCACGCCGTCATTCATAGAGGAAAAGCGAGATGAGTAAAAATGAGACCGACAGTTAAATTTCGTAGCGATTACTACGTCGCACTAACCTCACTATAAGTTCAATCATCTAGTGAGTAAGAATCACGTACTGTTCATGGCTGACCTGAACGAGACACGGCCTGTTTTTCGAGTCCTCTTGACTTGGGTGGGTTGCTGAGTTTCTTTAAATCACATTACATATCTTCTGTCGATGTGTGATCATAACGTCATCTAATTAGAAGAAATGAGAGGAGAGAAAGTGCTCGTCGGATTTATATTTGACGATGAATAAAATCACAAATTATGTCTATGGAGCGCCGGGCGTCGACCTGATAGTTGATCCAAAAAATTCTCAAACTTTATCCTCGTAATTTTTGACCGACATTTTGAATATATCACATCTCTCGTTTTAGTGTTTTTTTGAGACCACAGCTCAAATTTCAATATGCCATATAATCATTTTTGAAACACGCATGTTATGTGGTCTGTTGAAACGGCTGACTTTATATGTATAATATATATATATATATATATATATATATGCATACATATATATAAATATCTTTCATTTCATATCATATCTCAAATGATATATCAAATGTACTAGCTAAGAGCAATCGAGTGTACAACACTCTGTGTTCGGTGATAATTTCACCGTACATGAAATGTTCGCCCTCGCTAACTTGTAGTGTGAGAACTGGAGCGCCCACATAGGATTGGAGAAAGACGAAAGAGTATGCCCGACTGACGAGACCAAAAGGTTGAAACACGTGTATCGGGCTCTATAAGTCAGCTCATTTTTAACAGACCCCATGACATACGTGACTCGAAAACGCTTATTTGGCAAACTACATTTTAAACGTAGCCAGAAGCACTCGCAATGTCATCTGACACTTTTACAGTTCGGCGAGGGGAGGAGTAGTGTGGTTAGTTGCGCTGAGCAAAATCGGATCAAACAACTTATGATTGCCGTAGGAAAGAAACCTAATTTTTTTCCACCAATACCAAGGGTTCGTTGTGTTAGGTGAGCACTAGATGCTCCGATTGTCCAGATCGCTTTGAAGTGAGTAGAGAATGTTGAGAAATCCACTATTCCTGTTTTCCTCTGTATGGCTTGTTCTAAAAAAAATACGCAAATTTCTTCATAGTTCTTGTAGTTGTAGCACAAAATCATTTCAGTTGCTGGAAGAAGTTGCCTTTGAACACTTGGAGTGCATCCTCAATAAAGTAAGAAAACAATTTCTTATAGAAAGTAATTTCTCCGCTAATCAGGAGATAATACTATAGCCTCACCTGGTGATCATCGCACATACTGGTCGATATTACGACTCACTTTCTCTCCACAAAAACCACTGGAACGACTGAGGGAAGATTATATAAAGCCGCAATACAATCAAGGGAGTATATGTACATTTATTTCATGCAATAAAACATATAAACACAATGGCCTCTCATATGTGATGAAAAACTAGCAATGCATAGTGGGAAAACAGTACCAGCTTCGTATAGCGTCTATCATGGAGTTGTCGCCCTCAGTTACGTACGAAAAGCCATAATAGATATTCCGATCACCTATAGAAGACCATGTTGATGAGGTGAAAGTGAAGTTGTATAAAAACTATAGAAAGAGATATTTGTTAAAATTATTGAAAGCTATGATTCAATTACTTACTAATTTTTGTCAGAGCAACTTCTCACTCGCCTTTTGCGTCCACGTGTTTCATGACATTCCGTGGCGATAACTGATTGTAAGCGCATCTCAAGTCCAGGAATCGGGAACTGACCTCCATTCGTAATTTCCCATGAAAAAGGAGTGGAATGTTCAAATATGGAGTTACTGCTCCATATACAATCGATACGGCGATAAATGGTTGGGATGTAACTCGCCTTGGAGGACTACGCTTGTTCTTGCACATTATGGAGAAATTCATTCATGGGGAAATATCAAACAATGTTTGTGGTGCTATAAGACAGCTAAAGAGTGAATTGTTCAAAAACTCATACTTCAGAAACGAAAATGATCAAAGTATGACGACGAAACCATTCGAGTTGAAGCAGAATGGGAACGGAACATGAACTACTGACTCTTTCTCCTCTAAGGAGTGACGAGACGTTTAGCTCTTGAAACGTTGGCGGATGGGTGAAAAACATAGGGTATTCAAAAACGTTCATTAAAACTAAGCAGTGATAGTTGACGGTAGTACATAGAAGCCCACGAATAATTGAACAAAGTCTATGCAAAGCGATGTACAACGCATAATAAACGCATAGCGACTGGACAGTATTACAATAAAACGAAGTTTGAAGCAATAGAATGTTCGTTTTTTAATAAGCAGCCCATCACGATGTCAGTTGGAACGCAACGATGCCTCGCCAGAGACGTATGAAGTGTAGAAATGTCGCAGAAATGAAGAAATTGCAAACTATATTTGACTTACACAAAAGATATCGAACGTTTTACAGCAATTTGGTTGCCTAATTGAGAGCCATGTTAGATATTGAATAGTATAGTATGCGAGTCAAAGAAAACATGGAAAAGAAAGTAACGAAAACGCCTACGAAACAGTAGAAAAAAAAATCCGTAGCACGAAAAAATCAGAACGCTGATTGGAACTGATTGAGGGCGTTACCATGACAAGTGCTGCCGGGGCCAAGTTATACCGTTAATGCAGTGCACAGACACATTGCTCGTATTCGACCGGACCAGACACAAAAAATGGCTCCCTTCGGAACGTGTCAACTTTGTAAGGAGGGTAACAATTGCAGCCAACTGTAATGAAAGAAGTAATTAGGTGCACTTAGGCATTGTTGGCAAACCTAACAAGGCTTCTCTAACACGTTACGCACGACCTCACGGTTAAGGGAGAAAGTCGCACCAACACTTTGTTTTTTGATAACTTGCATGAGTGAGTACTCGGCCAATGTCCGGACTACCAGATACGATGTAAACTGATGGCTGTTAGTTGTAGAACTCGCTGTAAGCACTTCTGTCTTTGAATTACGGTAGAAATGAATATAAAAGGCTTCACGTCTCCAATTGGTCACGCTTTGCTGTTCGTCTGACCATTTTACTGAAATTTTCGTTGTATAAACTTGCTCTTCTCCGAGGCTATTTTGCGTTTCTTTCATTCTATGTGCTCAATGGCCATGTCTCATGCTCATACATTCCTGGTTCATATGTGACTTCTGTGTATTGAGAAAAAGCAATTCGTCCTCACAGCAGTCAAATTACTGTCAACTCATGTTGCAGCTGTTTATTTCAACATGCAAAATCAACAACGCCAAGCACCACTGTGAACACTGGACCGCTGCAATCGGTCCCTGTCACGTCGACGTCGCCACGACCTCATTCCGCTTCAAGACAGCGCAAGGCTGCATGTCGCCGAATTGACAAAGTGAAAATTTACCGAACTGGGCTGGGAGCTGCTGGATCATCCGCCGTTCAGTCCTGACTTGGCGCCGTCTGCCTACCACCTCCTTCGGTCGCTGAAGCACTTTTGTGCAAGAAGGTCCGAGAACACAGTCATTTGTGTCGAAGATCAACAACTTTCTTTGAATTCAAGGATGACGAGTTCTATGAATGCGGTATTGATTCATTGGCTGAGAGATGGTAAAAAAGTGTTTACAGGCTGATGACGCACTCTTTGAATAGTGTTGTTATGCAATTTTAATTACTTCTGGCTGATTTTGTGTATATTGCTTTAGTACCAATACTTATTAGATCATAATTGTACGGGTGATTCTAAACTTTTCAAGACCGCATGTGATACTTTTTGTACAAAAGTGTATAGGAGCCTTTTTCGCTGGACAAGTTTTTTCCTAGGCCTTTGAGGTACAATTATGTACCAGATTTTGATACTGAGCTTGATTCCCCGAAATGCCTCATAAGCGCACTGTGACAGCAAAGAGAAATTGATTCCGTTTTGGGGCAGTCAGCCTTTCCTTCAAACTTTACATGGGATTTCTTGGTACTTTAGTATGATTTGAAGGTTAGAGACATTTTCCTGTCATGAAATTATGTTGTGTCAGTGAAAAGATACCTACCGCAAACTGCGCACGCTATTCACTCATAGAACGAGAATACCTTAGTGATATGAATCAAGCAAGACCCTTTTCCTAATGTGAAAATTCTCCGTTTTCTATTGACGATCGAATTATTTCCCATCGAATTTCATAGAAACAAACACGTTTCCAAGCTCATTACACTGCCTTCTCGGATATGCTCACTAGCGCATCCGACCTTGGAAATTTGCTCAAATGAAATTTTTCCTGGAACTTTTCAACGAGTGAGGGATGGCAATTTCAACTCTCTTGAAATACGGAGCAACAATTCTAGTGGTTACTAGACGCGGCGCGACGGTGGCGAACTGCCTAAGGCGATGTGTTTATGAAGGTGCGCAGAGTGCTGCCGTGCATTCTGGGACCACCGAGAGTGGTTTTTCTGGGGCAGAGGTGGTTGATTTGTTATCTTGGTGGGTGCCGATGTTCACAATGAGGTACACAAAGGGGGTGGGAGCACTGATCGCCTCTTCGCCAATCTTTGAAAGTGACTCGAAAGTCTGGAAGACGAGCTACGGAGAACGCACGGGTATTGCGTATCACTGATGAGCTGCGATGAATAGTCAAAGACATTCAGAACCAGCTTTCCATTAATGGATTAAGCAGAGTATCACTGATACATGCATGTCCGCACTGTTAAGACGGGCGATATTTTGCTACAGTTTCTCCCCACTTCTTTGCCATAATCCCGCACCTAATCAAATGTAGATATAAAATCTCATCTGATACAGAAAAGATGTCTTTTTCCAGTAATTATTCACTTGCTTAAACACAACAAACTTCCTTACATGAAAGAATAAATCAATTCCCTTGGTGAGTGTTGGTGAGTGAGCAGTTTGAGACGAAACCACTTTGAACAAGTCTCCTCAAAGACCGTTCACCTTATCATAACAAAACCCGTCCACAAGTGTAAAATGATGAAAAGTCTTCTGTGCACCAAAATAAACCAATAGAAACAAAACGAAAAGAGTACTTTGGTACGTTTATTCCAATATGTTCAATGATAATTGGATTAGAGGCATCCGTTAACTTCTTTGTTACGCATCTGTATGTTAACATACCAATACTAATGACTACATATCGGTTTAAAAAATCTATCGCCAGCCTCGGTGACAGCTTTTGTCCGCATAACTGAAAACACGGGGAGTCGTGATCGAGTGGTTGTGATGCTAAATCGCAGCGTGCGCGGGCTATGCTCCCCACCACGCAACGCTCCCCGAGAGTTATCAACGAACGCCTTATGGAACGCCCCAGCCAGGCTATCCTCAAGATCACAGGAAGACGTGGTCAACCAGTATTCTACGTCATTCACAACGGCGACGAAAAACTAATCAAATGCCAGAAGCACTGGGATCCGCACAGTGAAAAACATTGCGAAGATGGATCATCAAAGTGCCAAAAGTATGACTTCTGAGTGTTGTCTAAAATGATTAGATAAGAAATCTAAAAAGTAAACATCGTATTGTTCCTTAAGGGACTTATATGACTACGTTGCTGAAAAAGTATCTGCAGTTTACACATTTGTTCAAATGCGCACGCGCAGATTTTGCAATCTACGAGGAATCTCAGCTAAGTGGTTCCGTTAGGCATTCGCTATTGACTTCAAGTGTTGAGGCAGAGGGTTAAACCAATATTGCGTTTTACTAGCTTGCACCATCAACTACTCAACCAATGTCCTCCGGATAAACAGATTTAATGAAGACTAATGACTGTTACTTGTAGAACTCGGTGTAAGCACGTCTATTTCGGAGCACCTACAAAACATTACAAAGTCCAAGGAGCTCGACAAATGGATGCCATTCGAAATGGAAGACAACCAAACCAAAAGAATAAGAACCAAATTTGTCCCAAAAATTGAAAAACTGCACCAGATACATTATTGGCTGCGCCTCTCATTGGTATGCAACATCTCTCACCTTAGTACGAAAGAAGCCGCAAACCACATCATGATATTTACGGTACTAAATCGAAGATTCTCCTGTAAGCATATAAAGCACTGCTTTAGAAGTCGCTGAAAACATCGCAACGATGATATATAAATGTGGGAGTTGAAGCTTGGTCCGCAAAAATTGAGAGCAGGTCGTGCTACCGACGCGAAGCCACAATTTACGCAAGAACGGTTTTGAAAATTGAACTAGTGAGATTGCGTAACTTCTCATCCGGAATACTTGCCTAACTTCTTGTGGTCAGAGTACATCTTCAAGCATCTCTATACTTTCTGTACGAGAAATGCTACAAAAGTGAAGACGAGGCTGAAACTACCTTCAACGATTTCACCGCTTCACGAATTTCGAAATTTTAGAGAATTGAAATGATCAAACTCATAGGGTAGAATTGAATAGATTTTATGGCTATTATTTCATTTAATACAATTTAATTTACGTTGAGGTATACCTCTTTGGAACCCAAACATAGACGCTGAGACCATGGAATATTTTCGAACAACCTGCTGAGATCGAGGCCATTTATGTCAAGGTATCAATTTCCAAAGAAATAATCGTTCAATGTACGGAAAATTAGTCGCGTATATTTCACCAGAAGTGTGCTTCGCTACTTGAAATCATATCGTAGTAGTTGTCATTTTGAAAACATTTCGAATCTTCTTACAACTCCTGAGGTGCGCTGCAAAACATCACCTTGAGAAACTCCTGGTGCCACCTTCACGATCAAGGCGGCATGATTATTCTATAAATTACACGCAAATAATCGATTTCATAAGTTTGAAGCAAAATACAGGAGTTTTCTGTCACGGTGCCTGGTAGAATAAAGTGCGCACAAATGTAGTAATCAACGACTCGTTCTATCTATTCTCTTTGTCCAGTCATAAGGTTCCCAAGAAGCCTTCATAGCATCGCACTTCGCCTTCAACTCTGAGTAGCTTTGCATTGTTTTCTTCCGCCATTTGTTAGGAGGTAGGTCCAGCATACCAGCAATTATCTCCTAAACGTCGAGTAATTTAGTCATGTATTAATGATTTGAAATACATAATTGAACAAAAGCACAAAAAACATGCGAGTAATTATCACGGAACCACAAGCGAGACTTAAACATTTGCAACTCATACATGGGCGAAGGAAGATGGAAAGCTCTGTACATTTTCAATAACATGAGCGTAGCCGTTCTTGAGACCGAAATCAACAGCAAAATAGCTGAAAAAATACAAATGACTAGTACAAAATTTCAAAAATTAGTAAGAATGGATATCAATAACCTGAAATTTCTTGGAATTTGTCGTCGCAGGTCCTTAATTTCGATCAATTTCTTGTTGTCTGCATATACCTCTTCACATTCCATTATTGCTTTCTGAGATGAGAAGAGTCATGAATAAGACCATGGTCTGTACATGATATAACTTCAGTATCGGAAGGATTGTTACACACAACTTTTGACAAAAGGTGAAGGGCTTCAAGCCTAACTATTCTCGAGCAACTAGAACTGCTTCAGCAGCGCAAAAATTCGATAGCTATGTACCTTATAACATTAGATGTTCACAAGCCTACCATTGATTTCTGGAAGCCTTTTGACTTTCACGCGTGTCACAAATATTACACAGTCGTTGGATTCTACTCACATTGGAGGGCTGATAGCAAGTACTCATAAATATTCTTTGCTCATTGATAGGTAGCACATTTTTGATTTGTTGTATTTCATTTTTAAGAAGCAACATTCTACACAAGTGCGGGTAGCGCAAAGATAGTTGATGTTGGTTCAGCTCGTGTAACCGCCAGTGTGATAAACTTGTGCCCATACAAGCTTATCAACTTTCGGGAGCCAGAAAAGTGAGAGAATCATTTAGGGAAATCTACTTATTTCACATAAATTGTAAACTGTCTACGGTTATGCTCTGGGAACCCTCCGGACGCCTACTCGGGATTTCAGGAGAAAATCAATTCGACAAGTGTTAAGCGGAGTTCATAAAAAACCAAAATTTCTCAAACAACAGCCAAATTACAGTACAAATCAAAAGCCTTTATGGATAATGTGTGAGAGGAGATCAATCGGGTGAGATAAGTGATAAAAATAGTGCAAACATCTGGTGTCAGGTAAGTACGAACATAGATAAATAAATAATAATTATAAACAGAAAATGTTGACGGACTTTAGGACACATGTTCCAATCATCTATTGGAAAGCCATTGTCATATAATTTCTTCCTCATTATGTAAATACTGTGTATATATTATAATCAAATCTGCTACACCCAAGTCTCACTAATCGTACAATTTTTTCTATGACGACAAAGGTCCTTCATTTTTGCTAGAAGAAGTCCTAGTTCGACTATGTCCACACTAATTTATGGTAACGAACAACGTCGTCTCAAATCAATGGAATTCGTCATGTGTCGTCTTAGAAAAAAGAGGGGTCAAGCGGCGATGGAATGACAAAAATGCGAACAAACACCAAATGCGGCGTAAAGGTCGTGGTGTAAGTGAAGGGCACAACATCTTATTCGAAGAACCACACGACATGCTGTAGACCAACCATCTTCATGCCTGTCAGCTAAGAACAAGACGAAAGAGGAACGAAACAATGATGTGGAGAAATTTTTTTCGCTAAATACGCTATTTACAATCTCTCACAGAAATTGTAATCGAAAAATCTAGCTTAATTACATTGCTAACGATAGAACGTGCAAATTGATAAAATCAGTCAGATATTTTGCCTGATATTTTGATCTAGTGTTAGACGTGAGCTGGAAAACACTGTAAGTCAACTCTGCCCTCATTAACCACTTTTGTCTTTGGCTTCATGCAAACAACTGGACATCCTTTTTTAACATCAATCTACGTGTTCTACATAATGACTTTATGGCGCTGAAGAGATAAGCCGTGTACATTACGAAATTTCTGTTGGAAACAAAATTCATAAGTTTTCCCGTAAGGTATAATTTCATTATATTGAAGAACACTCAAAAAAGGTGAAGATTAAATGTAGTTCACAAAAAAGACCAATTAGTAAAGAATGATTTGGACCTCAGATTCTCATGATTCGGTACCAGATCCGTGGTTGAAGTAAAGATGTTTTTGTGATAGAGATTAGATAGATAGAAAATTTGTCCTATGTTTCTCAAGGTGCCGTTTACGTTTGCAACTGCCATCTTTCTGTTGTAGATCAGATAAGCTTCAATTTTGTTAATATGTTTAGATTCAAATCTAAATACGCATAAGATATGAAAAACACTGTACAACACTTATGAATGCGATTAATGCAATAGAATAAGGTCTCCTTCATAAATCTATAGAGCTTCGACTCTTGAAACAATCTAGTAAATAAAGAAATTATCTTCTATTGTAGGAAAACCGGCTCTGCCACAAAAAAATCAGTACATGACGCTTCGGAAGACCATATATAGGTGTACGAAAACAATATTCCTAAGAATTTACAATTCTTCTCCAATAGTAAAGCTAAGTTTGCAATCGTTCGAAGTATTGATTCCGACCCTCTCGGGCACAAAAACCAAGTCTTTTGAATTGTTCGTCAATGATCGTATTTCTCAACACGAAGCGACTGAATAATCGAAATTTCGTCACAAGCATAAACTCTCCACTCAGCAGTCATTAGAAATGTGGAAGTAAAGTGGTTGTTTGAAAAATTCGAACCCAAATAAACCAAAATTCAAGGAATGTTTTACAAAACTGGTTGCGCCTTGAGAAAGAAAAGGCAAGGCCTAGTCAACAACGTTATCAACCAATCAGCTTTTTTAGCAAGCTAGAAATCAAGATATTATTGACAGTTATCAATAAATCAGGTATGCGCTGACAAAGCAGACCATCTCAAACGTACCACTATTACAACTATCAATCAAAATACTCCACATTCATTATCATCGTTTCGAAAAAGAATATTCTATAGAGAATTACCGATAAGAGCATTCATTAGACTCAAGAATTTCCAATCAGACAGAAATTTTGAGCTAGCACGTGTTTATCAAACTTAGGCTCTTCGACATTACTGCCGATTTTACTTTTTATTTTACATGACCCGATTTTCACACCTACTGTGCGGACACTAGCACTTCTTGCATTCGATTTATAAGTCCTCGCATCTATCATACACGAAGGTCATGCGACTTTGACGCATGTGCTCGGATCCTGCTTGAGATTTCACTTTCGCCATGAATAGCGCCGAATCGTGGGCTAAGCTGATCCTCTTAGGAGTAATGGGACAGTCAGACTAGACGTATTCACTTTGCAAAGAGCGAATTTTCTCAAACAAGTTTAGCACGGACTTCCCCACTTTGGAGAAATGAAGGGTCGATAGGCGCGAGTTTGGGGGTTGAGCTAACATCGTGTTCATGATGGTCGCCGTCACTATCAACACAGTACTTGGCCCCTTATCATTGCTAATACAATGAATTAATGTGAAACACAGCATAAATACCGAAAGAGGAACCTAGCAGTCAACAACCTGCTGGATAAGGTCTTTTATTGAAGAGTTTCATAATGATAACCAGCAAAGAACTCGAAGTTGGCAATATCGAGCAAGACTAACTAAAGGATAACGTTTCATTGTTAAGCACTTGGAAAATTCGCCATCCTTCATTCTATACTATTCAGTTCTACATTTTTCCTTTGAATTCTATGCTCAGGCCCAAAAGGACAACGTGTGGTTGAATGACATGATGAATGGATGTGAGCAGCAAGGTCATGGGTTCGAGGCGAAATTATTTGTGTCAAAGTGAT
Source organism: Parelaphostrongylus tenuis (assembly GCA_019055375.1). Classification (NCBI taxonomy): domain Eukaryota; kingdom Metazoa; phylum Nematoda; class Chromadorea; order Rhabditida; family Metastrongylidae; genus Parelaphostrongylus; species Parelaphostrongylus tenuis. Next base: position 18,975 of record JAHQIW010000868.1, on the reverse strand, counting down.
TAAAAGTCATCCTCCAATAAGTGGTTTTCAAGTACCTAGAAAACAAGTACGAACAAACTGAATGCTCTTTCGTTTCGTTTAGCATTACTCCCAACACCATTCACTCAATACTCTTATTTATGATTTCGTAGTAATCGCCAATTTCTATCGTTTTTATAGCGCTTTCGACTCCCTTCTCGTTTCGAAAAAAATGTTTTTCTTGTTTTTCATACCCTTCGCTTGGTGAACTATTTGCGCGTGACTTATTAAAATGTAATAAATGAATCCTTGAAATGACAACGAAACAAATAAATTGAACTGTTTTGAACTTTACGACTTGTCCCGGAGTAGCATAAATGAAGTTTAGTCACCAAAAAAACACCAAGCAAAACGGTTGGCAATGAAGAAATCTTCTCACGCAGAAAACGCTCATGTCTACATAAAAAGATAGTTGAAAAGACACTGACCTTAAAATAGATTGGTGCCGTTTCACCAATTTCGACAGGTACGGGAACGCATTCTATGACAAGATGTGCGCCATGAGCAACATTTCGTGACATTTCTAAGAACAAGCAGTCATCTCCGATTTCACGCCACATGGCCACCAACCCTAAAATACGAACGAAAAGTGAACATAACAGAACATTTTAGTCGAAAAAGTTGTATCTCGCTAAAAAATTAACGGAAAAATAAGGTGACACAGAAACATATTGCCTAGATAGAATTACAAGCAGCAATTCCACAGGACGGAATAACTTTTAATAATGGTAAATTGAGATAATGCATCGTCGTAGAAACTGAATATTAGTGATAGCGACGCGGAATTTTGTAGATCTGAAGTAAAAGTTAGAGGTATAGTGATCTAGACATATTTTGTCACCAATCAGAATCAGGCTAGTACCGAACTATTGCCAATCCAATATCATGTCTCAGATATGAGCAACCTACTAAATACGTAAGGTGCGCGTGTAGAATTGTGGGTTAGAGATGCCCTGAAATACATACGTGGTCGTTTGATTTGAACGCCACGCTCTAAGCTCACTAAGCTTTAAATTCCTCTGGGATCCGTAACTCAGTACAGCACTTTCTGAGGGATTAATAGTATTAACCTGACATACTGGCAGGCTACGGCAAGCTAATGTAGTCAATGGTGGACAAATAAGCGAGAAGTCCAGTAATATTTGACATTTAAGGCTAACATCTCAATTTCAATGTCAGCAAGAAGACCAAAGTCAAGAACATAGGGGAGTCAAATAATGAATTGATAACTTCCAAATTTGTACTACAACAGTTAAACATATAGCTTCCCAATACCTCATAAGTCCATTTCCACAAGAAGTATCTTGCACTAGGAATCATTATAGACCACCCACTAGGAAAATCGGTGGGACCTTTTACGCTTACCAAGCTTTTTTTTTCTCGATAACGAGAGTAGATCAGGAATTAACTTGAGAATTTGCTCCGTAAACATTAGAGAGCACGTAACCTTCGTAAAATATTTTTTCTGACTTTGAAAAGTGCTTGAAATCAAAGATTTTGTAGGGAATCCACAAAAAGAGCTTTAGAACAAAAGTTAGAGTTTCAAAACATTCTACACAAGTACTTCAGCTGCAAAAACCAAAGAAAGGTGAGGTACACGATTCTATGAAGTTCTGATTACGTTCAGTCACTTCCATTTAATGTAGGAGCATCCTAGCAAGAAAAGCGGAAGAAGTATGATAAATGGCTTAGAAAATCAGAATTTCATCCTGCATCACGAAAGATTAGAATAGTTTTGTTTGGAGTTGAGAACGGTTTGTGATTTCACGACGTATGCATCGAAATCGATACAAAACTTTGATACATGTGTCAATTCCGCTACGGCTGCATCAGAGCCAGAATTCAAAAGTCGATTCATAACAATATTTGTCAGTTATTATATACCGCTACCATGTTCGCTCGAGGCTACAGCAGCTTGCTTTTCAGCATCGCAAAAGCTGCTAAATAAGTAAAATTACTTGATAAATAACAGATGAGCAAGGTGCTTTTAATACATCTCTACACGAAGGTAAAAGAAATATGAAGATGTCAACCACTGGATCCTTTTGCTGATGTTCTTGCCTCTTCATTTAGATTTTTCGTGAATTCCTAGTAAAATTAGATTAAAATAACAAAAGAAAAGATCTTATTAAATTTGCGGAGAGATGCTAGAAGAGACCATCTTTTCATAATTTAAACAATGACAAAGTGTTTCATAAATTTCCGCTTCGTTGTAAACGACTACCAATTTCCAACATGACTATTTTCTTGCATTTCGAGATTATCAAACACTACAAAATCACACAGTATCGGGATTATCCAAAGCGCACATTCGCCTCAATTCAATATTTATGAGCTATACCACGATAAAAACTATGAATATCCTTAAACTTTAACTGCCTCGAAATAAACAGCATTTCAGTGCTGGTTACTTTGACAGATTCCAGAAGAAGCATTCGTACTATTGATTCATACAACTTAGATTTCTATAGTTGTTTTTGTCACACTATCGTTGTTTCCACAAAAAAATATAACTCGACCACCTTTCCTCCATATCCTCATCTCATCCCAAACATTCTCATCTAGTTGAATGCTTGAACACGCATGTTCTGTGGGTACGATGAGACAATGCTGTTCGTCCAGACCATCCCACTCCACTACTGCCAGATAGGTCTACAAAACAAACTCTTATGGCTAACAAAAGCTCCAATTTCCCATGAATAATGAAAACATAGGTCAAAAAAGTACCAGCAGCTATACATATATCCCATCTACTCCAATAATATGGTGCAATAGTGAGAAAGTATGTCCATAAATATTTTTTTAAAAATTCATTATGCTCGGTTCAAAGAAAGCCGGTCTTAATTAATGATCCTGCCAACAGTACATTACGCTGAAGTGTAAATTCGCGTAACTAATGTCAATTCTCGTGATCATTCATAAAACAAAAAATAAACATAAGTATATCTGAACATTGGATGGTTTTTTGGTGAGTTCCTCGGTTTTACTACATCGAGGTTGAACACCAAAAGTTTCTGCTGCGCCATCTCATCGAGTTTTTAGTGTAACTCTTATTAACATTTCTTTCTTAAATGCTTTTGTTGTTTAAGCACGACCACCTGTTTGGAAACTTTCAAGATGAACGAATAGATATTGAAAATTATCACAAGTAGTAATAAGACGCGTATCATAAGACACAAGGGCACAACAGTGACTTCGTTCAGGCTCATTACTATCCTAGCATTTATCATTGTCGTACGAGTGCTTATACGGCACCTCGATACTAGTAGTACATTTTTTCAGAAAATCCTCATACTGAAAAGCAAGTGCACTTGCAAAGCCATCTTTGTAGAAAAGGTACACACATATGATACAATATATTAACAGAGTGGGTAAAAAGTTCTGATAATTTCATTTTATCAAATTTAACATTGACATGATATTTCCATGCTGATGCTGTTGAATTTATTGAATTCCTTATTCAGTTTAAATCTGAAATCTGTTCTATGTATTTGTCTATATTCAGTTGTGCTCAAGTTATGGATAGAGATAATCAACGAATCGCAGTAGTTGCACAAAATGCTCGCACACGTTTTTGCCGTAATCGTCTCAAGCGCGTGTCAAAGCCGAACCACTCCATAATCGCCATAATCGACGTAAACTTTTCAAGGAGGGTCAGCAGAAGTGCGCATTAGCAAAAACCATAGGCCACAGTCATTTTCCGACCTCTGTGATAGTCTGGGCCCGCAATCCCGTCACTGGAAAAAACGCCGTTCATCTTCAAGAAAAAAGTCAAAATCAACGCTTCCAGTTATCACTAGCAAATTTCTTGGGGCGTACTAAAGTCTTGGAGTACTCGACACTTTAGCGCAGACGGATTTACGCTTCAGTAGGACTGAGGTATTGCGCATTCGGTCCGTTAAACGAATTCTATCCGTCAAAACAGTTACCAGGGTTTTGGCGCAAGGACATTTGGCAGCCAATTTGCTTATCTCAACCATATGGATTGCTCCGTATGATCCATGCTGGAGGAAAAAGTCTCCGATATCGTCACACTAGCGTAGAAGCGCTGAAAAAGGCTTTGACACGCGCTCGGGTGTGTATACATACACGTTTGTACACACGTACATGCATATACTCACATGTACATATATATAAGCGCATATATAAACATATATACATATGTATACAATCATATGAATCCACACATAAACCATATATTATATGTGACATCAGACCATTATTATATGTCATCATTTTACACACTATAGACCATGTATTATACTAGTGTAATATTTCAATTTTATTTATAGCCATATAATCCTCACAATTATAACCAGACTGCTTCGAACATTATTTACAACACTTGCTTTTGATCTGGTGACAATGTTTAAGAAACCGGAATCGACTTAGTACTCGCTGAAAGCTACGCGATAGCATGTCATAAGATTGAAATAAATCATCGACATCATCGCCAACGAATCTTGAAGAACAATATTGAACTACAGTCTATGTTCCACACCTAGACACATTCTACAATATCCCACCTCCGCGCACGTACAGCAAATATTGTAACCAGCTTCATATATTGCATGGATCCCAGCACTTCTTTTATTCAGTTCACATTCTCGTGTTGTTATCAACGGAATATCTTCGGATTTCTTGGGTGGACTCAGCTGTCACATGATGATTTTGCTTCTTTCACGAATGTCATTCAATGGTGGTCAAGTCATCTGATCAGAAATTCTAAGATAAAAGTTCCAGAAGAGCGCGATTTTCGCCATTAACTTAGTATTTTTTTCCTGTTCCAGAAATATTTCGAGGTTTCCTATATTGAAGTGTAGAGAAACTTTGTTCAATCGTTCAATACGTACACACTTTTGATTGTTTCACATTGTCAGATAGACTCGCTATGATGTTCAAGCGCGGAGCTGATTATTGTACGAAACGTAGTTTTCCATTCGCTCTAAAAGCTCTCTATGTGGACCTATTTTGAAACCACCTTTCGCATCAAGATTGCTGTCGAAATTTGGGCTATCGAATGATCACTAATAATTACGAAAGACGCCCACAGACCTCAGCTGAGCAAAAAGCGAACTGAGTGTAAAACATGATATTTTTGCTGCTACAACGCAAAAAGAGAACTTCTTATATACCAAACAATTATTGAAATTGGCGAGATTCAAGCTTTCGAATGATTACTGAAAGGTTGAAGAAAGAAATTTTCCAGCCAAAAAGGCCCAGAAAGTCGTGTAACCTGATGGATAGATCCTGTCCCAAAATGACTAACATTAGATGAGGCACGTGGTGAAGAATACACTGGCAAAATGGGTTAACCTGTCGCTATAAAAGTACATCTAAATGATAAAGTCAAAACACGACAAAGCACTCCTTTAGGCACGTATACAACATAAACGCATAACGGTGATTTTTTTCTATTTGACGTGACTGTCCCTGGCACAGAAGACGCAAACATCAACGCGCGAAATCTTAAAACAGTTTGAACATACTTTTTAAAAAAAAATAAACCGGAAAGACTGATATCTCACTATCACACATGAGCTGAACCATATCTCTGTTTGATTTGGTATGGGCGATTAGTACTATTCAGTTATAAGAGGACAAATGAAAAACAGACTTCATTCACTCTACACAAACTTCTAATTTTCATAGGAGTGTTAGTAATCTTTCGAAAACCCAGATTTCAGGCTACAGCCTCACGTCGACAGTTTTCGAAAAGCTCTTCTTCTGACGTTGCTACAGAAAGGGATTTCTTGCGTTGCAGACGCGCATATTTCTCGCCGGACAGAGCTTCTTCTTCAAACTATTAGTAATTATACGATAGCGTGATCGTTTCTGATTATAACGCTGTGCTTATATCCTTAAAAGGCCGTTCTTTTGACAGGACAGCAGGTGAAATAGGTTGATTTCCTATATGCATTAGAGGGGATCTTTGGTCAATTCACGTGCCTGTGCATGAGGCAGCCGCGTGAACTCCGGACGCGATACTTCTCTTCGCGTTCATCGACCCAAAAAATCAATGATCATCGCGTTCTCGAATGTGGCAGCTTCCTGCGCGAGCACCTGACTTGGCCAAAGACCCCCTTGATCACAAATGGGAATCCAACTTATTTTACGTGCCCGTTGCAGAGAAACGGTTTCTTCAGGATATTAACACAGTGTTGGAGTCGTAAAAGATTACGCTATCGATGAGTACTGATAGCCCAAAGAAAAAGCTGTGTCCGGCGAGAAATATGCGCGTCTCCAACGCAAGAAATCTCCTTCTGTGGCAACGTCAAAAAAGGCTTTTTCGAAAATCGAAGAAATGAGGCTGTAGCCTAAAGTCTCAGTTTTCGAATGATTACTAACAAGTTCCTGTCGAACGAATGAGGTCGAACTTTTTACTTGTCTCTTTATGAGTGAAAAGAACCGGGTGATTTCATCGTCACCCTTGGGAACAATAGGTAGTCTGAGACCATAGAAAAGGCGAGTACTTCTTCGCAAAATAGCGCTTATTTATGCAACAGATCTTCTATTCAGATTAAATGAATAACGTTACTTGAGATGCGTCCAGAATGTGTTAAAGGCAAAGTTGCCGAAACGCCAGCCATCGAATCCAACGACAACAACGAGAATAACGACAACGAAGGCTAACCTCGCGTCAGGTGTACAGGACAGTCCTTAGGAGTAACATATGTTTCAGAATATTTTCGCCTTTCAACACTGCTGAGATTACCCAGTCTGCGTCAAGATGTTGTTGACCTCTTACTTATTTGTTTGTTAGCCCACGTTCGCCTTCGGCAGAACATCAAAAAATCCCTTGAGATTCTACAAGACTTTGACAACAACAGTAAATGTCTGTTTTATTTCGATTCTGTTGAGATCTTCATATGGATTGTAACTCATTTTTCGCAATTTAGTCTTATTTTGAACCACAGTAACTATTAAAATCAGGTGTACACTCAAAGCGCGCTTTACCACTAAAATCAAAAAGCTATTTTGAAACTTGGAAGTAATCAAGTATACCGAAAAGCACCATTCCCTAATAAAATTTACCCGGATATTTCAAACATCATCATTAGTCTAAACGTTGAGTGGAGACAAAAGCTAAAACCATCAGGGTTAGCTGATAAATCCCGCTTTGCACTTAAATGTTATCCAACTTTTTATCGAAAATTTCTGTCTGGGATAAAAAAAGAAATCGTGGTCTAATATAGGAAAGTTAGTGCTACGAAACACGTAAGATTCCACACAAACACTATATATGAAAGAAAAAAAATAGAAAATTGCGACAGTAGCATGGTATGTGTTTTTGATCAGATTTAGCTTTTTCCAATATTTGGAGCATTACTTTAAGACTACTGAAGATAAACCAGAATAAATCATGGGAGAATTTTTACTAAGAAAAAAATGAAAACCTTCAGCGCTCTATGGATATGTATGCAAAAAATCGCACAGATAATCAGCAGCGAAAGATCGACTACAATCATAACTCTTGTTCATATTGTGTCATTCGAAAAACACATATATACCTTTCGGTCATAATTAATCAGGTTGACATACGACCAGTTTTTCACTTGTCCCACATTCTCAAACGTGTACGTACTGTACTACCCCTGCCGACGAGTACAATCGTAAACCTTTTCTAATTACTCTAAGAACAGTACGAAAATAGTTTATTACAGACGGGATGCGATTAATTATATGGTGAGCGGCGTCTATACGTTCCTCTCTCTACCTACAAATTCATTCTCACCCTGATTTTCTTAAGAAATCACGATGAATCAGTCCAATGATGTAACAAAATTTTACATCAGTTTTACTCGACTACATAGTATATAAATAGTCACAGATATTAACGATTGACGCATATGCTTGATGGGTGATTAGTGGGAAACAGATACTGCGAAAGATAGTATCCTCCTACATCCTTTTCTTTCCCGAACTGCCATTTTCGATACACTCCCAAATAGAGCGTCAAACATCAGCTCCACTTACATGTGACTTTGAAGGTTACATAGCTTCTCGACACAGCGTAATTACGTAAACTTTTCGCTCCAGTGGGAAAACGAAGAATGTAATGACAGCGCACCACCTCGAATAACATGAGTTAATGCATGACAACAGTTTCAGACTCACTAACAGTGAACATCTCTTCGAAACTGAATTGTTACTTCTTATGGTTCCCATCCCATGCAGTATTAATCACACAAAATAACAATAAAGAAACGCCTTATCTCACGTGAATTCCAACAGCGACAACAGCGTGTTTTGCTATTTTGGCACTTGTCAAACATCGAACGCAGTCGTTGAGAGAATGCTCAAGCAGTTGATGATCTAGAAATAACGAAACAATGGTGTACGAAGACGGCGGCAAAGAACAAATAGACGCAGGCTACCAATTTTCAGAAAGGAAAGGTAGGATCATGTTGAAAAAAAAAAACAAATGAGTCACCTACCGGTTCACTCATGATGATGTGAACAATTTGATAACAATAATCCAAAAGTTTGAATACCATATGAAATTGACTATAGAAATGGATAAAAGAATGACATCATCAAAAAAGTGACTGTTACTTCCATATCAGTTCAAAAACGCTTTAGCTATTTCACCTTTGAAATTTTAGAAACGCAGTAAACAGTACTTCCTCACAAGAAACCAAGATGCACTACCAATCTCTCTCGAAACTTCGGATATATCGCCAAAATACTCCATATATCTTATGGAAACTCAGTGCTTTTCTTATCTCTGCAACTATCTATCCTCTAAGTCTTCGTTCTAAAAAAAAACGCCTAAGAAATGAAAATAATTCTAAGTAAAAATGTTTTCGTTAAGAGAGTGCAAGATGGTAGGGAGGCGTGAAGGGTGGGATCGAGGCGGAGCCAGATGAACCCTTCACAGCAGTTTCTCAGTGAACGCGCCCGAAATGCAGACACTGGCTCTAAGCTTTCCACTATTGCTTTTACCTTTAGTGTACTCTACCACCGAATGGTGGGGCGATTTACGAGCTCATCTCAATCCCGCTAAATCGCCTCCATTCTATGACGTCGTGTATGACGAAGCAGGTAAATCAAAGCAGCTTGTGTTTATTTTGTGCCCTATCTAACATGTTCCACATTATCAAAGTAAGAAGCAGCACAAAAATTGTTCCCACTTTCGCGAACTACAAACAATCTTCTTATCGTTCACATTTCTCTCTTTCTGACATACTCTTCATGAAGAACTGCGAAAACGTGCTATGGAAGTGTAATGACGACTTGCGCCTTACACCTACACCTATCTAGTTTGAACCTATATAAGACTTAGCGAAAATTTTCCAAAAGTTTCTGGAAACAAAAAACAAATAAATTAGATCTCATTGATGATCTTAAACGAGTATTTTGGCAAACGGCAGAGCTTTTTTCCAGGCTGTCCCGAAGGATTACGTTCGGATGCTATTCCTGACTACGTCTATTTTGGCACCATGATAGCAACGATGAGTGTGAATGATCACGATGAATGTCTGCAGAAATGTGTTGAAAAGCCGCAATGTAAAGCAGTCAACTACTTCCACCCATTCGCTTTTCAAAAAAAGGGATTTTGTGAACTTCTTTCGCAAACTCAACGCGATAATCCGCGGCAGATGCGCCAATTCTACATGGCTACCTATTTTGAGAACATTCGATGCCAAGATTTCGAATACACCACCCCTGACCTAATTCACATTGTTCACGGTGAGTTTTTGAGTGTTAACAAAGCATCTATTGCGTGATAATGTTAAGCGCATAAGAGAAAATTTCAGGATCAAAACCAAGTCATGAAAAGGAACTTGATGTGAACCGATTCATGAAAAAATTCCCAGACAAGGTAAATAAGTTCAATTTGGACTTTCGGGCTGCTCGCTGAACCTCTACCACTTTCAACTACTTTGATGTCAGTAATCATCTATAATGCCTTACATGTACGTTGTGATCTCAAAGTAATCACGGGTTTCCCAACCAATGCATTATCCTTATATATTTGAAGCAACCGTCCAGATGATATCCTCGTCGTGTAAGATTCCTGTTGTACGTAAATGCTTCAATGATTAAGCGTTCTCTCACTCTCGCGATAAATGTACAGATTACCTTGAGATCTTTATTTGACGACATTATAGAACACCTACATGAAGACCGATAACTCATAGCAGAACTACCCGATGTGAACTGCTTTATAAACGTCATTCCCTTCCAAAAATTAGCAAGTCCTTCACCGCTTGAAGCAGCGAGCGTTGATTTCATATTTCACTCTAATCTGGTGTATAATTGATTCCAATGCAGTCAGTGCCTTCCATACATTTTACTCAAAACAAACTGGTAAGATGTTATATATTTTCGTCTTCAGTGCGATCAGCGTGTATTATAAGAGTTAGCACAACGACGTATGTCTTACTTATTGTGAAGGTACCGAATTTCAGCGCATCACTGGTGAAATAATTGATTTATATGTGTTAGACAGAAGAGTGTACCATCCTCCACTTCTCTGGGCGCGTTTCTCAATCCGTTCTGTTATTAGAATCAACATTCTCCAGTGCCTTCAGGTGATGCGCAAAGGTTAACACGAAACTGGATGAATGTGTATCTAGAAGATGGATATGGTTTCTGTCCAGCAAACCGGATTGACTGACAGCCTTTGGGGGTAGACAAACAAATTAATGTTGAGTGCATTCCATACATTTTACTCAAAGCGAACAAATTAATGTCTTCAGAGCATGCGAGCGGTACATGCATTTTGATTCGGCCAAACTATGCAATAATGTGACTGAGATTGGACGGCAATCAAGATCTATTGGGCCGCTCGGGCACATAATAGACATGTATGGAAGTAATACAGAGGTCCGATGGATCCACTGATGATTAATGCTAGCGTAACAGGATATGTCGCGCGTATAATTCAGAGGTTAGTGAAAACGCGCGATAGACACGTCGCTAACTCAATGCCCCAAGCTCACCGCTCCCGTCCTTTCAGGAATGGCCAATCGCTACCATATTTGTCAGGGAGCATAGCAGCACTGAAATGATGCATCGGTTGACTACCAAGGAAACAGGCTGGGCCAGATATGCCTTCAATCACCTTCTCTATGATTGAAAGTGTCGAATGTATGACGCATCGCTCAGAAATTGATCTATGCCAAGATTATTAGCTGTTTTGCTTTACAACGAGACAAAGAAATGGAACAATTTTTCAATTTAATCGTAACCCACTCAACCACATCAATCATCGTTTGATTACTCAACAATTTGTGCTCTTCCCTAACTTTGTATTAGACGTAGCATAAGTTCTTGAATTTTGAACTTTTAAAGGCTGCAGTTAGTGTTTGCTAAAGCAACAAGTCAACGTGTCTTAAAACCTACAAGGTGTCTTAGAAAATATATGGCCAACGAACAAGCACTAAGCAGCAGCGCTTGTGTGCGCCCTTACACGGCAGGTTGGTGATACATTTATCACACACAAGAGCGTTCAAATAGCTTAAAAACCAATCACTACACCCAACCAAAAACCCTACCCCAAAAGTCCGACCGCGAAGCTGGTTATTCTCACAGTCTACGCATGAGAGATAATGGAATTACGCACGAAAAATTTTCAGATTCTCACATTTAGGATACCAATCCTATACAGATCATTCACGCTCAACAGAAAACTTGTGAAGAAAAATAACGCAGACAAGTTTCTTTATTAGAATAAAAGAGGATAAAAGGTGCAAAAATCTATTGAGCTTGCCTATTTTAAGATAAAAACCTAATTTTGTGACGAAAACAGTAACACTCTGTGTTAAGAATTCAATCGAAGCAAATTTTTCAGATGATAAAGAATTACGTGTATGATACTGTCTAGATATGTGTACATATACATATATATGTATACACATATATACATATGTATGCGTCTATACATGCACAAGTATACATATATATATGTATATATACATATATACGTCATGTGTATGCATATACATGTATATACATGCACATATATCACCTGTATCACCTGTCGTCCCGTTGATCGTCGAGTGACTCGAGCGGGTACCAGCAACTCTTCCATTTTCCCCTATCGCGTGCAAGAGTAGCCCAGTGGGTCCTCCTTGCTCTAGGAATTCGCTGAGCATCATATCTTTCTTCCATCGCTTTCGTGAAGAAATCGGACCAACGGGTCAGTGGTCTTCCTTTAGAGCGCTTGACGTCCCGAGGAATCCAGTCGGTAACGGCTCTCGTCCATCGGTTGTCGTTGAAGCGCATCACGTGTCCGGCCCACCTTATTTTCGATATCCTGGCGTGTAGAACGGCGTCTCTGATTTTCGATCGTTGACGTAGGTCGGAAGTTCGGATCCTTTGTCTCATTTGCGAAATACGAGATACTCCTAGCATCGACCTTTCGACTGCGCGTTCGATAACGGCAAGTGATCTTTCATCCTGCTTACGTAGCGACCAGGTTTCTGCTGCATACGTTAGGGCAGGGATAATTGTCGAGTCGAAAAGGTGGGCACGGAGTCGGATGTTCTTTGTCCTCTTCACTACATCTTCGATGCTCTTAAACGTTCCCCAAGCCGCTCGTTTCCTCCTGCTCAACTCTGGGGCTAGGTCGTTCATCATGTTGATTTCACGACCTAAATAGATGTAACTGGAGCATTCGGAAATTGTCGTTCCGTTGAGCGTGAATGGGGCATTAGAAACCCATCCGTTCCTCATGAACATTGTTTTCGTTAGATTCAGTTGAAGACCCGATCTATCCACAGGCGTTATCGAAATCAGTCAACATTCGTTCCGCTTGGCTGATGTTTGGTGTTATGAGAACGATATCGTCAGCAAAGCGAAGATGGTTTTAATTGTCGACCGTCAATTTTCACTCCCATTTCGTCCCATTCTAATGTTCGCATGACGTTTTGTAGGGTGGACAGTGAATAGTTTTGGCGATATTGTATCGCCTTGTCGAACCCCTCTTCTTACGTCAATGCACATACATATGTACATATATATAAGTGTGTACATATACATATGCATATATATGCATGTGTATTTAGCGTAGGGTGGACAGCAACCTTTAGAATGTACATAACTTAGCAATGCTGAGAACGTCTATTTATTTTACCATGCAAGATTTCACTCCTCTACAGTAGCTCAAAATTTTTTTGAAGATATTTGCAGTAACTATTCGGTTATTGTAAGTTTCATGTCAACATACTACTAAGAAAAGAACTTCACAGACCAACTCTTCTAACTCTAAGCCAAAGCCGAACACTAAGACTGAAGCCTAGTTCAGCGGATTTGTTTTCTGGGGATTTGTCCAAGTTTGAACCAGTCTAACAAGTCCTAAATTATTTATACACTTCGAGAAGAAAAAATCTTTTGAATTGGACAAATCGATACAAAAGTTGAAGTGTCAACACATAAATATCGAGTGATGTCTACGCTTTGAGATAGTAATTCCGAATTGATTTTTGAACAATAGATAACTATTGAACATATTCGTCTATGAGGTATTGAATGATGGAAGCTCCGCGTTCCCCTTCTACTATAGGAACTTGTATTTATAACGAACGATGAATAATAGTCAATACACACTTCACCAGCACCCATGCCCAAAAGGATAGCCAGCATAGATGACTTGACAGTTCTTGCATAACTAGCATCCTTGAAAAATAACGTGCCCAAAAAAAAGTAATAACATCTCACTTTTCCTTATTTGATTCATGTTTCTCCTCCTGTCCTTTTCCTCGTATCCGCGTTTCTCCTTTTGCATTTCCGCTATATCGTCAAGGCTTTCATCATCGTGTCGCTTCACTTTGGCACTTTTCTAAACAAACTTCTATAAGTTTATCGGGATGAAAAATTAAGCCAGCAAATTTGAAATTATTCCACCTGAAACACTATTGGACCAAAGCGTTTTTTTGAAAGCACTAAATGCTGAACAAAATAAGTGATTTCTTCAACAATTTGATAGAATCAACTCGTCGCGTAGGTTAACAAATTCTGTGGTCGCTACGTCAGCACATTCCACCAAAAACAGACCGACGACAAAAAGGAATGTTCCCGTAATGCATCGCGAGAGGCGCCGAAACACCTTTTCGTACTCTCATTCCATTACGAACCAGAAACCAAGTAGTTGCGCATAAATTCCTATCATACAATCTCACATTGATGTCAACCAAGTTACGTCCATCGTAAAAAAAACGATCGCTCGCCACCTCTCAGTGATTCGACAACATGACTGATATCACAATCTGAAACAAAACGATAATGTATTCTCAACAAGTTTACCACAATCAGAGTTTCTTCTATTCATCAGACAATCATCAATAGGTGGGCATCAGTTAAAGAGAATAATCAAGTTATAGACGATGTTCTCTGTCTCTCTTGGCGAATTAGAAATGCACTTTTCTCGAATTATAGAACGATTTTACCTTATACGGATAATCTAGCCGCCCTAGGTAACTAGAATTCAAACACACATTGCTTGATCACTTAGTAGTTCATGCGAACTGAATTTGTCTGCTGCTGTTGATTAGACAAAAGCTTTCGTGAGTAAGTTCCAAAGCAAACTTCATGAGGACAACACTTAACGTCTAAAAAGACCCGCTGTTAGGTACAGACAACCATCCCATGGTCGTGTGCCACTTCGTTGAAACGTGTAAATCAGTCTCTCATTATCAATACACAAAACCACGTAGTGGGCGCATCCGGCAACACCCCGCCTACAACAGATCTACTGTAATAATTTTGAGAAGCCTTATCTATTAATAAACTCTCGACTATAGATCACCACATGTCCAGAGATGACAAATCCACATCATGGAACTTTCAGCCAACCATCATCGCTGGCCAAATCCATTTCGAAGAGTGCTCAAACAACAACAATCATTCAGCCAACTAGTCGCCAGACTGTCTATTTAACTACTCAATTAGTACCACGACCGCCGACAAGTCTCTTCATAATAGCGGTGTTCAATGGCCGACCGACCTATGTTGATGGATCGCTAGCTGGAATTTAACATTTGTGTACACCTCAAAGATGATGGACTGGAAACTGACTGAAGATTACGCCGAAAAATTAGATTAAATCAAAAAGTATCTTAAGATTTAATCACATGACCACAAACTCCTGCCTAATGCTGCTGCATTATAATTTTGAGAAGCACGTCAAAAAAGGCAGATGAATAAGTTTTAGATTTGTTTAATAGTAACTAGCTAAATACTCCAATTTACTCTTTTCGGAACCGTGCTCCTTCTTATGAACACACAAATTTATTGGAGCCTTTTCGCCGAACACACTTTATCTACTAAACCTTCCGTAATCACTCGATAGCTTAATTCTCGGAGATTTCAATACTAGAAATATGAAAAAGGGATTGTTGGTGTGTTGTAGAAGCCAAAAAGAAACTACGTCTCACCTTCGGTGTGCATTATTTGTATGGCTAAACTCTGTAGCTTGGTTTTTCACAAGACTAGTCATTAGACAGATTGAATTCAATGACTTTGAAAACTGAGTTTGCTTTTTGAAAAGGTTTTTTGTGAATCGCTGTAAGAAGAAAAAAGAACGTTATGTTTCGCAATCAGAGCAGTTAGCCCGTTTCTTGAACTTCATAGCGGATTTTTATTTGGCAAAACAAAAATGAAAAATAAAAAAGCTAATACCGATATCAAAATAGGGAAAAGTTTTTTCTATGAAGTTGTAGTACGAGAAACCCACAAATTTCCTCGAAACGGAGCAAAAATGTAGTCGAATGAGGAAAAATCGAGCGCAATAATTTCGACTGCCGCCTCAAAAAGTCGCGATTTTCATTACCTTGTTGAGAATTTTCTGTCTTTTTTAAGGAAGAAATTGAATTCTTCTAGATTTCTGAGATACCACGATTTCTTCTACACGATCCCATGCTTTTGATGCATATATCTCTAAGTGCGAAGTGTAATCTTTCACTATGCTCTTACAGCGCTCTGACCTCTTCAAACCAAACTCAGTTTCGGAATCATCGCTTTCCATGTTTTGGAGAGGTACTAAAAGTGTGGTAAAAGCAAAGCAAAGACGTCAGCCGTGCAAATGATGCGATTAGAAAGTGAAAAGTAATTTTTTTTTTTTGGCTGCTACAGCGTATACAGAAGACCTTTTTGAAATTTGAGAACGTTATTGGAATCATCGACTTAAAAGCCATCGAATAACGGCTGAAAGCCTAGGAGAAAAGCAAAAGGGCCCGACTCTAGAAGTGTTTAATCTATTTCCAAAGCTCTACGAGAAACTCGTAGATATTTTTTGAACTCCTGTCCAAATGAAAAAAGTATTGCTATGGAGAAAACGTCATTGCAACCAATAGAGTCATTATCATAGAATTTTTATTCCTATTCTGTGGCGTGCTTACAAAACTCACTTTCATTGAATTCTAACTTTCTAGGATCTACGTAGTCATGGAAAACACTTTTGACGTCTTGTTTTCACTTCCGTACTGTATCCTTCAAAAGCCATAAAATATGCCCAGAAAAGCGAAAAGCAGATGCAAGATGTTCTACACATTTATTCAGCTTGCAGACCGTTATCTGCAAAACGTGCGTCGTGGTCTGCGAAAGGGCAGGATCCTAAAACCTACGGACTTCTCCCATTCAATCTTGGCTGCATTCCCAGAAGATGATCGAAGTATGACAGTGCCATAATACTACCACTGAGCTTGAGAAAAGTAAAAAATCCGCTGTTATATATTAAAACTACCACAATTCTCTTCTATTTCTTCTTAAGCTTGACGAGTTTGTTTGAAACCTTACCACGTGATAATCCTCGACATAACAATTTCCGGAATATTTTTTTTTTCTCACTAAAAATCCACTTATGTCATATACTACAATTTCATCAGATTAAGAATTGATCTAATTGCTCTAAAGTTTGACTTGCAAGGCGAAACTGAGGTAGTACTGTTTGCGAGATTTCAAGACATTATTTAGTATGCTTTCTGAGTTCCTTTCAATGTCCTTCATATGAGCAGTGATGAAAGATATCGAAAAATAGACTTCATTTGCCACGCTTCTCACCTTTTCCAGAGTCCTGATATGAAATGACGAAAAGGCATTGAAAAGGTTAAACTTCAAAAACACAACGTCTAAAGCCGGTTTTCTGAGAATTTTCGATAACCATCTCAATCAGAGTATTACAGGAGTTGACAATTTTCGTATAGTTCAGAAGAAAACTTTGCTCTATTGCATCAACCGTAAAATAAGTCTTTTGATAGACTTTTTTGATTTCGACCATTCATCATTGAAATCACAAGAAAGTCAAAACAGAACAAACTGAACAAAATTCCAAATTACAAAGCAAAGATTGAAACTGAAAGTAAATGTATTAGGGAAAAATCATTGCGACCTGTTGCAAAAAATTGACTTAATCAAATGAGTTCGGATTAGAGGATGGGAGCTACAAAAGAAATAAAATTGATAAGAAAAAACAAATTTTCGAAACCTAGAAATTGAGGTAATGAAAACATTAACTTCAAAAAAATTACTTCTGTAAACGTAATCTCGTAAACGACTCTATACTTTGATGAAGTATAGGGCCAAAGTATGTGTTAACGCAAGGACATTGTGAACTTTGATTTCTAGAGAAAGACTCGACAAACCCATTGGCCTCATAAAAACTCGAGGCAGAAGATAGATCGGTGAAGGAAGTGACACAGGTTGTCGGATATATTTCAGCTATTGACGACAAGCAACTAAAAGGCTTCAATATAGTCGAAGGAACTAGTGACATCTCACATAATTAGTACTCAATGTTTTAACTATTGGAAACATCAAATGATGAAGAGCACAAGTCTGACAACGTGTTTCTGCGTTAGCATTATTAAGCACTAATACCGTAGCAGATGGACGTATAATAGCTACATGAGCGGTAAATTCCTCAGCAAGTCCGAGTAGTCGACTTTATGTGGATACCGAATAGCAGCCCCGGACACGACGCTTGTGAAATCTAAGCGGCTGTAATTCAAATGTGAAGCCAGGTTTGACATGCCAACAATCTATGCGTCCTACGGCAATTCGGTAAATATAAGTTGCAATAGAGTTGGCTGGAGTAGTAGATCTTTCGATGAGTTACTGGTGAGCTCGACACTGTATTCAAAAGCAACGGACCTTGTGTGGTCAATAAGGTCATAACTGATCTGTCTGCAGCGAAATGACCCTAGTCCGCCAGGGGTCGTGGCCTAGCGTTCAACAGCGTATCCGTGCAATTCGTATGCATAGATATGTAGATAATTCCGGCGGGACGCCACGATTAAAATCATGATGTTTTACCGTGACGTCGAAAATATAACCAGAACCTACAAGATTCTGCCCTCATTTTTGGTCCAGCGGGGAAGGATCTGTCAATAGCTCTTATTCGCCACGAATAAGCAAGCGAGTAATGTACGGGCTAGATTAGCAGTATTACAGTAGTCTGTCCATTTACACAGGTCGAGTACACATGCGGATGGGGTTAGCTATGTTGGAACTCAGATAATGATGAAGAAACAGAAATCAGACATATGTTTCGCAAAGCTGTTATATCTCCAGACTCAGAATAAAGCTTTATAAATTGAAATGAAGTCATAAGAATCTTTTTTTTTTTTTTGCCAGCGAGAAAAGTAGAGAAATAACGACCAACATACATGGCTCAGAAAAAAAAATCATCAGACATTGTAAATTTGGATGGTAGGATCTCAAGAAACTACCTACAGTCGAATATGTGGCAAACGCGATAGTATATTTCATAAATGCCTAGTCAAGAACAATCGAAGGCTTAACACTGTCGATCTATGATTTTTATTCCACTTGACGGCACGGGACTTCTAGTAAATGCGTCTGTTTAGACGTGATTCGCTCATTCCTGATTTATTACGTATAGGGGCAGTGTGGGTTGCCTCTAAGAGGATTGAGCAAAGTCGAGAGGGGTAATCGTGCAACTGACGAACTGGCAAGGCCGAAAGACGTGTATTGGATCTATAAGTTGCTACG
>JAHQIW010000867.1:0-66907 GCA_019055375.1 Parelaphostrongylus tenuis | reverse complement strand
ATTACCCTTGAAGCGCCGTGTGTGTGAAATTTGATGCGCGAAATCGTAATTTCATGATCAGCCACTAGTCCGATATAGAGGACAATAGGTACAATAAATTCCTGAGCTTTAGAAAAAAGTCGCTTTGATCCGTAAAAAACTGGTCGCTCTTAATGGAAAATCATTCGATGAAAATGAACACCTTTGCCGCTCTTTTCATTCTAGTTGCGATACAGTCAGCCTTTTTTGACATATTTACCATGATGAGCATTGATTGATTTATAGTAAATGTTCCCTATCGCTTTGTTGAGTTCCTAAAGCTTCGTCGTTGCCTTAGTACTAGTGTTCTAGAAAATGACAATGTCATTCGCGAAATGAAACTCCAATCAGGGTATTTTCTTCAATACGTATACTTCGCTCCTATGAAACATTTTTATTGCACCTCTAGTGCAGCCGTGCACACCTTTCTTGGTATCGTATTGCCCTGTCAATTGCATTTTTCAACGGGTATAGTAGAGGATTGATGGAAAACTGCATTTTCGTGTTGCAATTTTGATAATACTCTGATAATTCCTATAAACGGCACAATCACTCGTTGGAGCGATGAAAATACTGCATTCGTTTTGACGCTGTCGAATGGTTCTTCGTAATCGCTCAAGGTTAGATTTATGGGAAAATGGTATTCCGGAGAGAATTCAATGACCAGCGACACGATTTGGATGTAGTCTATGCTGCAAATTCTGCTTGCACGATTGGTTTTGCCCCGTCTAAAGTTCTTGATTTTCATAAAGAATATTACCGGCAAAGAGCTCATAAGGCACACCACTCAGCAAGCAGTCGGACGATGGTTACAAAAATCCATTCAGTTGCCTTTGTGAAGGACTGGAACCTTTCTTGAAAGCGCGATCTCATGCATACTGCGCGGAGCAGAATGGCCTTTAGCTTTTGGAATGTCGACAGTGATGTTTTCGATTTTTTAAGCAGTGCCTTTTTGTCATGTTTTCTATCGCCACTTGAACATTAGAGGAATCCCAGCTGGTTTTTCTTCACTGCAGATTACGGGGTGCAAGACGGGAATGGTAGAACGAAAAAGATTAGGGTAGAGTTCTCTCGTTATCAATCCCATGCATGCTGGGAAGTTTGAGTAACACATCTTTGTTCGTCAAAACTGACATCGGAACACTATACTCGCACAAGTTCTGATGGTACTTTTTCAGACTAGACCTTTTATGTACTGATTCGAACAATTTCTTCTTCCTCTACCGATGCAAATTTCTTGCAAAGCTCTACTACATCTGACACTCAATATTACGCGTGCTGAATGAGTTGCATCAGAGACATAACTCAGCTTAGTTCTTCTTCCAAGCAACTCCGTTGTTGCAATGGAGATGCAATCAGATCTTTTTGATTGAGTAACTAAAGCCAACTTGGCCAAATATTTTGATCCTTCGACAAGCAGCTTGTAATTTTCGGTCGGACTATCCTTACCGTGTCAGTCATGACTGGATATGATTTCGTCTAGAATATTTTTGTCGAAGACAGTTTGATGACCTCTTCTTGGTCGCTGACATCAATTCCAACTGGCGACTGAACCTTATATCTGCTCGAAAAAGGTGATGATCGGAATGATGGAACTACGGCTGAGTCAGGTACCATATCTCTTTGCAAGTACATGACCAGTTCACGCATGCATCGTGCCGCTAGGTGACTTCCGTATCCAGCGACAATGTTCTTCTTCTGAAAAAATGGATTTTCGTGGAAGAATCACTGCAGAGAAGAGTTTGGAAGGCGGTTCCTAATCTCTTCTTTCTTCTCATCCTAGCTTCCCAGTCGCGTATTTGTTCTAGCTGGCTTTCTCTATTCTGGCATTGAAGGTCCTGGCAACGAATTGGCACTACGGCTTATTACTCGGGTAGCTTCCTCCAACTGATATTGAAACGTATCCAGTTCGTATTAATTTGCTGCATTAGTCGGTCAGTAACAGTTGATGGTAATGATGTTGTCGCGCAGCGCGGCATCGGCTTCAAGCCACCACACTCTGGAGGTATCTGGATCAGAGTTCGCTATTTTGGAGCCAAGCCAGCACTCTTTTGCCAATATGTGAGCAAGATTTCGCAACAAGCAACACTAGTCCACTGTACATGGATTGCCTGTCAATTGTTATTTGCTGTTGTTTATCGAGTTCCTCAATTATGACCCTTTATGCCTCACTATTTACTAAGAAAGTCGCAGTCATTTCCCTTCAAAAACCAGACGTTTCACAAAACAAACGTTGTGTAAGAAAGGAAATCGAATGAAGCTTGCATTCGAACCGTAAACTTTTTGGTGATGTTATAACCATAAAAAAAACCTCTTCGACTAAGGCACATCCTGCACCTATTGCGAAAATAATCTTCTTTAAGTTACTACATCGCAACTAGGAAGTCCATTCCAAAAAACAATTACATCGCTGGAATTCTTGGGACTTGATCTATCGACGAGTTTTCAAAAATCTGAAGAAGTGGCTCTGTTAATCGAGAAGTGTTTGAATGAGAAACAAAATCTTATTTTTTGTTATTGCCAGCATAACACTAAAGAGGTTTTGAAAATAGAATACACTATATAACTAAGAGAATTGAGTGGTGAACAGTAAGTGATATAATAACACTGCGAAAAAAGCAGTGAAAATACTATAATTTCGAAGTATTAGTAATCAGAATAGCTATCAGCTCAACTGCGTCTATGAAGCGAAATCGCATACCCGACCAAACCTGTCAAAGGTTGGTGGCTGATAGCTAACTTTGAGATGTTGAAGAATGAGTGGATGGGCAAATGTGCCTCAGTGGTGTAGTGGTAGAGCACGCGTCCCCGGATAGGATGAAACGTGGGTTCGATTCCCGCCTGAGGCCGTGTTTTTGTCCACCACTCAATTCTCTTAGTTATATAAGTGATATAATAACACTGCGAAAAAAGCAGTGAAAATACTATAATTTCGAAGAATACACTATTGAAATTTTTTTGATTCAACTAACGAATGACAATTTAAACATTAAAGACGACCAAAAATTCGTTTTTTCTGGAGGATCGAAACAGGGTGCGCATAGGACTATGAAAAAGTTTGTATGGAAAAAAGTTAGCTGTCTCATTGGTAAACTCTGGTGTGTCAATGAAGCTTTTTTCAGTATGCTGTGGCAAATTGTACTCTTCATTTTCAAAATTGAATTAATTGACGAACACTGTAAAATAAGTGCTATGACCTTACTGATCTGTTTTAGCCTGTCAAGGGTCATAGTGGGTAATGCGTGGAAGGCCCACAGGCTTGTCCAATGTGGTCCCTCTTATTGAAACCGCTAAGTTTAGTTGAGAAGTCTCCTCCTTTATAATTTTTCTTTCAAGTTTTTTATTTTGCTAATTTTTGCTTTTTGACTTTGATGTTATGTTCATTTAACCATTGGAGAAGGTGTGCATTTGTGATGCGCGCCTACCTTTTGAACAATACACACGATTTTCACCAAATTGCGGTAATCGCTTGATAGCTTAACAAAGAATTAATTGCCGTACACGGTTTTTCGGCAAACCTTTTCGCGCGCTGTAACAACTACGAAAAAATAACGTATTAACTTTGGCGCCATTTATTTTTCCGGCTGAGATTTGTGCTTAGCTTTTTACTAAAAATATCTTTTACGATGGTATCGAAACTTGGTTTGGTTTTTGGAAAATTTTCGTGAAGTGCTGTAAGAGTTAAGAGAACATTAAGTCTCACACTAGAGTACTATATGCACATCAAAAATCTCAAAACACAAAAAACATGAGAGCGTTTGTAGAATTTGAGCTATTCGATGATTACTAGCAGTTTGAGGAAAATGTTTTGTTCAGCGAAATATATTCGAAATAATAATATGAGCACGTGGCGTGTGTGAAACGTAACTTTTTTTGAATGCTGTGTAAGAAGTCCTTTTCAGAGAGCGAACACCTGTAACACTCTCTCGAGATTTTTGGTTTCGAATGCTCATTAAAACACTTGTGAAAAGTTTTTGTCCAACAAAATTAATCCTTTCTCCATTTCCTGCAAGGTAACCGAATTGAATCTCTCTATTTAAGTCAGAAAAACTCTATATTCTGAGTAAAAACGCTCTGGCTGTGCAAAACTCTTATGACTGCTTCTGTTTTAACTGAGTCAAAGGCTTTATTCAAATCGATAAAAGTAGAGTGGGTCTCTGTTTTCTCTTGAAACTTCTTTGAGTGTTGTTATCGATTAATTCGTCATCTGTACTTATTCCTTTGCGAAATCCTACCTGTCCGCGTGAGTTTTCCTCGATCAATGCTCCTCAAACCTGTTTTTTGATAAATTGAGTGAGGAGTTCATCGACAACAGCGTAAGCAGACTGAACGACAGCTGCTGATGTTGTGAAGGTCTTCCTTTACAAACAACAACGCGTTGCTGATTTTTCCACTGACTAGGAACTTTGTGCTCTAATGGATTATATGTGAAGAGTCGAGCCAGTGTGATCACGATGGCAGTCTTATGTCTCTTTAAGTACAGGTAGTCAGATTCTGCTTGACCAGTAGTTGCTCACCTGTTCATCGACAAAACAACATGTCGGACTTTGGAAGGAAAAATTGTTGAGTTAACAAATCCACTATAATTCTTCATATGACGGCAAGAGAACATTACAATTGAAGAGATCTGAATAGTAGCAGCGGATCATATTCTCCACTGGCTTTCGGAAAACTGGAATTGTTTCGTTTTGGCGTTTAAGTGTATTCGTCCTGGTTTCGTAATTGGTGAAGCTTCGGTATGCTTTGCTAATGCTCTCCTGAGCTTCTGCAGCTTCGGCCATAATTGCTGCTCTTCTCTCTTCGAATCGATTTTTTATCGCTCCTCTTCAGCGTTTTGCAAGTTCGGTCGTGAGGTTTCGGTTGTCTGCGACTTGTGCGATTCCACTATTGACGAATCAATTTAAGTATGTGTCAGACAAGGGTCTCTCAGTGTCTTCCGAAGTCTCGGTTTTCATAATGTTAACATAAAGATACTTGATAACGTCGTCGCATTCTTCTTCGATGTTCTTGGTAGAAGCACTTTCACACGAGTCCACTTATGGGTAAAGCTTGGAAAATAGCACTTTCGCAAGTTCTTCTGCATTTAGTGTTCTTCTATCTTTTTGGTATGCTACCGAAGGATGCGATGATCTGATTGCGTGTAAAGTTCCGAAAATCAGGGATATTGGTAAGTAGAGCATTCGATTTACTAAGATATGATCTGTTTCGTTATGGCACTTCCCCTTGAAAAGCTTCTAAGTCCACCACCGAGATTAGGGTTTAAGGAAATGTAAGTTGCCATGGATAATTCTGGTCGGCATGATAAATTCAGGCATCATCTCACCCTATTCTAATCCGTTAGTTTTATGTAAAATTCTTTAGGCGTTCTTTTCTGTCCAGTTTTCGCATTAAATTTTTCACTGATGAACTAGGAGAATGTGTGATCATCTTTAGAGAACTCTATATCCATACAGGACGTTTCTGCTTCACTTATACCAGAGCTTGATAATCAAACAACGTTGAAGATCAAGGTCGTCATTGATCTTAGACGTCCGATTCAGGTTATTAGTTGTTCCACTGAATCGATGTTCATTTTCGAAGTCGTTTTGCTACGAGAACGCCTACACCTCCGACACCTCTACTATCGCATGCTCCGCAAAAGACATCTTCTTTGTTGCTATTGACAGTGTGCATTGGGTGACGTCTTTTCGTCTCGATTGGGCCAATAACGAAACATCTAACCTTTCTCGTCCACATTAACAGGCAAATGTACATGCGTCATAAGTGCAGTTTATCACCTAATCCCTTGCGAAACTGTCAAAAGAATATGGTCTCGAAGTTTTTAACAGCGTCTATGTGTACTCGTCTTTCTTGACGTTATTTTTCTAAAAAACCTTTTCGGGAACCACGAGAATGAGACACGTTTTCTTTCACTTTGATCCAGATTAGTGCTGCAGATGCAGTGATCCATCCCCAGAACCATGTGTTGCTCGAAAAGCACTTGATCTCTTTTTCCTTATCGTCTGGATTAACCGAGTAGAGATCTCGCTGTGGGAGAGATCCGTAAGAGAGAGTATGCACGTATACATATATAGTATACAGAAGGCAGGCGTGGCTTAGTGGCCATGATACCTATGGCGACGATGCGCGGCTGATCGTCCCTCTTAGGCTTTTCTGACAGTCAATTGAGAGCGCTCTATGGAGCGCCCCAGCAATGAGATTGAGAAGACACGTGCTCATTTAGTATTCTAAGACGTTCAAGAAGAAGACGAAAGAAGAACTGAATGCTAGAAGTTCAGGGATCCGCACTGTGAAAAAAGACTGTCCAAGGGACTACCACTTTGTTTAATCCACGGCACATTTTTTCCACCTTGCGGATCCCTTTATTTCGCTTTACGTCGGCTTCATGAAGGTCGTAGAGTACTGATTAAGCACATCTTCTTGCATTGAGAGAAGTTAGGATAGGGCGTGCAATATTGAGTGTCGACAAGTGTTGTGAGTGGCGATCACTCCACACCGAACGTCGCTACACATGAAATCGAAATACAAAGACATATATTATCATGTGATATGTTGTATGTACTTCCGAATAATATATTACGAGATGAAATTCCCATTTCTGGTATAATTCCATGACATATATCTCAAAATTATCATTGTGATGCTAAGTTGCAGGACAATGGATAGTTTACCAAAAATAGTGTTGTACACTGCATGCGATGTCACTAAACTCTCCCCAATCTTCCATTATCAGTGTATTTTAGGTGTTGAGACCTTTATAGAGTACAGAAATTATTTTATTCTATCCTTTGAGAGTTTTAAGTATTTTTATCACCTTGTGTTGGGCTATAAACATCATATATCAAGGCAGCATTTGTCACTGGACAGGGGCGCTAATTCAATTGTTCTATGCATTCCCATTTAGTTGATTGGTCTCAAGACAGACTATTGTAATTCGTTCGGCCTCAACCTCTCCAAAAGTTCAATAAAACCATCTGTAGCCGGTTGCAGCTTTCCATAACTACGTCAGGGATGAATCAAGACTAAGAATGCTGACTGGGAAAAGACGATCGCTTTCTCATACAAGTAGTACAATGATGACAATATATGTTGAATTACGGTTTCACAATACCGTCGATAGTAATATGCAATACAAATTGCAACTGCGTTGCTATCCCAGGAATGTAGCCGTCGCACTGAAAGGTAAGGATTTTCGAGACAAATTGGTGTTGCTTCTACTAGAATTGCGTTTTTAGGAAATTGAAAAGGCTCTCGGCGTTGATCAATCCCTGAGAGATGCGTCATGCATCAATTTCCATCCATCTTCGAGGTCATTGAATGCATATCTAGCATTTACAATGACTCGCAGTGGCTTCCTGCTCTATCGAGCCCACCACTACCTATGCTCGCAAACAAGCCTGGCACAAATTCACTGACTCCAAAGGTATGGAAAGCTTGGTGAGCTATGAGTGCGACATCGAACCAATGACTTCGTGCACGACGCAAGACAATCTAACCACTGCGCCAAATATGCCCTTGGGCACAAAGCATCTTTTTTATTATTAAAGCTTACTGTGAAGGTCATCTTATGAATTAGGTTCAGTACTAAATTTTCCAGTTTTCGAGCTGTTGAATGATTACCAATAGTCCTATAAAAAAAGCTTTGCTGAGTGGAAAGGGAGTGGAAGTGCGAGCACATTCACGCGATGCGCTGCATTCCGTTCATTTCGTAAGGATTGTAGAATTTTTAAAAAAGCTGGCCATCTTTACTAGAACTATATTTTCATGTGTCCCTCTGTCCACAAAATGATCTGCGATCGCAAAACCTTCTAATTTATTGGTTACTTAAAACGTGATGTGAAGTTCGAATCACAAAGCAAGCATACCATCAGAATCGGCATTTTTAAGCTATCGAACCACTATATAACATGAAACTAGAAGAAGAAACAAGTGTTAAATAAAGGTTGGAAATGTGTTCATTTCTGAAAAGGTGTGGTTTCTTCTATTGAAAAATAGTTTATTTATTGACAAATGCCATTCATTCAGTCAAAAAAACGCATAAAAATCTTTACAAGGTTTTTCTTAGTGATATTTCATCGTTGCGTAGTGATAAATTTCTCTTAAAACCTAATAAACCACGTAATATCCCCCAAATTTCCACTTCTTATGCGTGGCACCGTATAGGACTCTGATGCTGAACCTTGGGTTAATATGACCCATAAGGTTCCGAAGCGGTTAGACGGAAAATAAAAAGCCCTAATTTAGAAGCAAAAACTACACTCCCCACTACGCATTGCAATTTAAACCGACCTCTCAGAAAGGTCCCACAGCGATCATCCTACACCAATATCTGTGAATTTGCGTCGTTCCATCCTCTCAATTCGGCTAAAAAGTGGAGCTCGGCGATGTGCTTCTTCTTCTTCTTTTAGATTTTTCTTCTTTATAATTTTTTTCCACTTGTTTCTTTTTTTTCAGATTCTTCTCTTTTTCTCTTCATTATTTCTTGATTTGAAGCTCATGATTCTTGATTTTCTTCTTTGAGCAGAACACGAGGTGTTACATTAAACTTTATTCGATAGCTGACGTTTCGGCAGTTCGCCTTCTTCAGAGCCTGGAAAGGTCAAAATGTTTGCAATACAATCAGTCAAACACCTCCATTACTTATTTAGAGAAAATCACCAGACCTAGATTTCAATGGCATCAAGCAAAAATCAACACTCAACATACTCACCGCTTTTTATATGTGTTCCACTGGATGATCCAAGTGGAGATCACCGGCAAGAGAGACACATAGGCTCGTAATGCACCCTACCCATCAAAACAACAGTCTTATATACTGGCTCATATCACGAGTGTTTACAAGGCATTCCTCCCTGCGGTTTATGGTTGGATTGGTCGTATTAATCCAAAATGCTTCCAAGATCTTTCGCGCTGATGTTTTTTTGCTCCTGCGCAAGGATGGTGACTTCGATTTCAAAATCAACTCCGTCGTGCTTCTGTGCTCTATGCGTCCCTAGCGGGTGTTTTGTCTATTAAGACGCTTGTCAGCTAGGTGTTCTTCTATGCGTGCATAGAGCGGCCTACCCGTTTCGCCAACATATTTATCACTACACGCTTTGCAAGAGATTAGGTAGACTGTACCTACGCTCATGCAATCACCGTCTCTGCCGTTAGGACATATTTTACAATCTTTCATCATACAGAGACGGTCATATAAGCGGTTGCGAACTAGTTGGCGTTTTAGAGTATTCTGTGGTATTTCAATAATGGCCACCGATTGCTCTAAACCCGCTCTTTTCAAACATCGTTTTATAGCTGTACTAATCTCATTTGAATAGAACGGGATGATAAACGGGATTTCCTTTCAACTAAGTTTTCGTTCGGAGGCGCATATTTCCTCTAAACCTAAGCCGAGGGGCTACGAATTCGTATCCATTAGAAGTGGCTATTTCCCGCGCCAGTTTCACGGATTCTACTCTCTGCTCCTCCCCGGTACATACATTGGCTGCTGTTCGAAAACATGTTTTTTACTAGCGCCTTCTTCGTATGTGAGGGATGGAGAAGAGAGATAGTGAACCAGATATTCTTACTACTTGGCTTTCGGTACCACTTCGTTATGTAGCCGCTCTCAGTTAAGCTTATTTGCACGTTCAAGAATGGAAGCCAATCGTCTTTTGGTATCTCACGGGTGAATCTTATATACTCTGACTGTTCATTCAGCAATCTAAAACAATCATCCAGCTCCTCTTGAGTGGAACAGATAATCAAACAATCATCTATATACCTACAGTAGAGTAATGGCCGGAGATCCATCACTGGTGCTTCCACTTTAGACATAAGGCAATGGCCAGGCTAGGTGCCAGTCGCTGTCCCATTGCCAGCCCTCTGGTTTGAGCATAATAATTCCCGGACCATCTGAAGATTGAGCAGTTCAAGCACTCTTTTAGTAGGATCATGAACTGCTCAATCGTCAAGCCATACATGTTTACAGCTCCCTGGTGTTGTATAAGAAGCTCATGTGTGGCTTGCAATGCGGAGTCATTCGACACGTTGGTATATAAAGCAGTGACGTCGAATGACTCCATTACGTACGCGTTGTTCGGGTTCGCGTTACGTAGACGATCCAGGAACATCTGAGTGTTTGTCAGATGGGCTGGAATGTGTCCTAGCAACTGGGATGTTATTAAAGTCAAGAACCATGCTATCCTATCCGTCGGTCCGCCTACACAACTGATGATAGGTCTAACTTTGAATATAGATGGATCGTTAGACATCAGATCATCAGTGGATACTAACTTATGTGTTTTATAAGCAAGTATAAGACAGGACATGTTGGTGACTGGATTTAATTGAGAAATGATAGATGGTCTTAAGCCTGCAGCTTTTTGCCGTACGGACCCACTCATTGTTTAATTTGCGGTTTTGCCTTTTGAATTCCTTTACAGAAGATGATCGGTAAAGCGAGGCATCTTCGAGATGCTTGCTCGTTATTGCGATATCTAACTGTCGAGGAATCACAACAAATTCTCCACCCTTATCACTAACTGATAGCCTTATCCTACCTTCGCTTATCAACTCTCGAACCTCTTTCATGCCACGTTTTTGTAGTTCGGTGCAGGTTCAGATTGATATTTGCTCATGACTGTGCTTTTTTCTGCCTTGTTTCGTGCATAACTTCTCGCAGTATCTCATCTTCAGAAACTTTCATTAGTTACTCTTTTGTCACTATTACAAGCAAATATGTATACATACAATTCGTATGCTGACGTCAATAAAGTGGCAGATTTTTGAACGAAACTAAGATATCTAATCTGATTATTTTTCAGCTTTAAGCCATTAAGTAAACGCCATCACTATGGACCACAGCGTCAAAGACACCAGTAACATGAATGGCCACAGCGGTAAGTTGGATTTAGCAGTATTATTAGTTTACTCTTTTGTCACTATCATAAGCAAATATGTATACATACGATTCGTATGCTGACGTCAATAAATGGCAATTTTTTTGAACGAAACTGTTAAGATATCTATTCTGATTATTTTTCAGCTTTAAGCCATCAAACAGACGCCATCAGTATGGACCACAGCGTCAAAGACACCAATACAGATAACATGAATGGCCACAGCGGTAAGTTGGATTTAGCAGTATTATTAGTTTACTCTTTTGTCACTATTACAAGCAAATATGTATACATACGATTCGTATGCTGACGTCAATAAAGTGGCAGATTTTTGAACGAAGCTAGGATATCTAATCTGATTATTTTTCAGCTTTAAGCCATTAAGTAAACGCCATCACTATGGACCACAGCGTCAAAGACACCAGTAACATGAATGGCCACAGCGGTAAGCTGGATTTAGCAGTATTATTAGTTTACTCTTTTGTCACTATCATAAGCAAATATGTATACATGCGATTCGTATGCTGACGTCAATAAATGGCAATTTTTTGAACGAAACTGTTAAGATATCTATTCTGATTATTTTTCAGCTTTAAGCCACCAGACAGACGCCATCGGTATGGATCACAGCGTCAAAGACACCAATGACACGAATGGCCACAGCGGTAAGTTGGATTTAGCAGTATTATTATTTGTTGAGGGCAAAGTAACGCAAGTTCGATTTCCGCATTTTTCATATTCATTCCCATCATTGCGCTAGTTGGTCATCGAGACACATGCAAAGCCGTGAATTTGATACTATCACGGTGTAGTGCAAATTTTTGTGCTCTCACTTATTTTGAGACTAAGTTCATATTATTGGCCTTCAAAGCAGCCAAATGATAGTGTTATTCCAAAATCTTTCATAGCGACTGTCCTACTGTCCGATAGAAACTGTCCTCATTTTTTTTTCTCCTCAGCCCAGTACGATGTGATGGTCCTTAGGTGATTTTTGTTTCTGGATTCGGCGAAAATAGCAAAATTGATTACATTGAGGACTTCTGGTGGTTTGAAGCGGTACTGCACTCCATGAACGCGTTTGTGATTAATCTAAGAATTCTTATTGAAGCGTTCCTAAAACATCAATATTCTACGTGTGAGCGTGTCGTGTTCATAAATGCTGTTTATTTCAAGAAGAGGAACATGACCGCTTTGGAAACTCTGCAGGGAGACGTCCAGCGCTCTCTGATCCTGGCCGCGCGCAAGAGATGACCGAAACTGTCGATGGGATTGCCAGCGGTAGAGCTGGCAACTCGAACGATACGGTAAGTGTGCGATTTCAAGCATCAATAGTTTTGATCCTCACGATCCTCATGTTTTCTATCAATGTGATTTCCCAAGTTTTTAACTGTTCAATAAATTATCATTCAAATAAGGTAACTTAGCTCTTCGGCTGGCGCGAGGTTGGTTGAAGAATCAAAGCGCAAACAACCAAGACCAAAACGTTTTCATCGGTGTTCGCTGTAGTGAAGATAAGCTCAAAAATCACAATGTGAGAGACTCATTAAGAGTCATCGTGTTGTGAAGCATAACGCTTCTGTGTTGCGCGTTCAGTATTAGAATTAAGTCCAAGATTTGTTCCCAATCAACCTATCACCAAATCAACCCTGCGCAATTATGCTCTAGCTTGAATGAGCTACAAAACCAACTTCGCCATAAGGCTAGGCTGGATAGGTCACGTTCTGAACTAAAAACAGGGAAACCACCACCAAATCCTTTCCCAGAAGCTTTTTACAAACAAGAACAACCAAACGGCGATATTGACCCTACTTTTTGCTTGTTTTCGAACGAAAACTTCCAAAAATTCAATCACTTTTGGCATAAAAATCAAGCCCCAACCTCACCCAAGAACAAAAGTGGAGCTTAGAACTTGTTAAGGAGCTCATAAAAACCAAATCCACTCGGTTATCCGTTAGAGTTAAAGATGGAGAGTTTGTAGTCATAGTTGGTCGGTTGGATATTGTAATAACAGAAAAACATCTTCAGAACGTTTCGTTCTAGTGATCAAACTCTGAAAAGGAGTTCAACATACAACACCAAAAACTAAAATCACTCATCACTCGACTCAAAAACAATCACCCTGTTTCCCCTGTTTCATACTTACTCATCAAAACCCACAAATTAACTTCGACTAATGATCTTGCTTCTAGCGACCCATCAACCTTCAAGGTTAGACCTATCATCAGTTGTACAGGGACCAACAATAGAATTTCCTAGTTTTTGAATCTCATTCTAAAACAGCTCCTTAAGTTTGTTCCAACCTATTTACCCAACACAAAAATCTCTCTGGACCACCTACGATAGGCGCAGCTAAACAACTCACATGTAGTGGAGTCGTTTTATGTCATCTCACCTTATACAAACGTATCAAACGGCTCTGCAATGCAGACTATTCATGAAATGTTCATTGAAAACGAACAAAAATTCAATATGTTTGGCATGTCACTTCAACAGGTAATGGCTCACTTAAAGCAGTGTCTTGGCTGCTCAATAATTGGGTGGTTAGGGAAATATTTTTCAGAAGTAAGGGGCTAGTCATGGGTCAACGCCTAGCACCCAGCCTAGCCATCGCTTGTGTATAAAGTAGAAGTAAAGTTTCAAACTGACATTCCAGACAAGTATCTTCTTTGACGTTTCTTCCTCTTTTTGCCTCAAGATAAACTCATTTTTTGGCTGTTCCTTTGCAATACGCATTGAAATACTAGAGATTTAGCTCGTTTTGCTCAGAAAGTGAAGATTATTGTTTACTTGGTGAAACAAAACGTTGTGACCGAATCGTAAATATGTGATTGGAAAAAGTTCTTTTCACTTGTCCCTTTGCCAAAGACGAGCTCATTTTGAGCCTAAAACTTTCAGAGGTCCTTATCGATGGACAAAGATTTTCAATTGAAATTTAAGCATTTATTCGATAGCCTAAATCTCAACAGATGCCACACATTGTTTGATTTCCAAAAAGACTTTTGTAATGCGCTGTAGCAGCGAATTATGTAATAGCACTTTTTAGACTTATATTAATAATAACCGCGTCACAATAGCTGTTGTTTTCAGATTCAGAGTTCCAATCCGTCTCTAGCCGTTGTGCTGCTAAGTGAATGGCGCAAAGCGTTGATGGACGGCGAGCACGTATTCCCTGAGGATTAACAGTCGAAAGTTTACTTGGAGAATAGGCTAATGTTCATCAACACATCAGTTGGTCTCGAGCAACTCGAGGAGCTGAAAAACCCTGCCTTTTAAGCTATAATAGCAGCAACTTTTGCTAGAAAACGAGTTCCAAACTCGTCCAATGAAGGCGACTGGACACCGCCGCGTGTAAGGTATTCTAGTGTTTCCATAAGAAAAACCACACCATTCTTACCATAATTTGAAGTCATCACTTCACATTGCAGACCTCTCCTCTCACCCCTCATGCACGAAGAGAGCACTCGTTAAAACATGTACCAAACGGCTGGACTGTCTGTATGGATAGGAAGAAGTTATAGGAGTCACTCTCTTGCCACAAAAGATAGTGATTTCAAAGGGCTGCGTAAGAATAACCACTGAAGCTAGGTCAATGACGAAAGATGAGCCCCATAACACAAATAGCGGAAACAATCTTGTTCTAACTCCAGACAGGGAGATGTCTTTGAAATCACCCTTTATGACAATGATCTAGCGCCACTATCAAAGGTGCTTGAAAAAGGTTTCTCAAAAACTTCCCAGAAACATAAAAATTTCACCTAATATGTTACGTCTCCACTTGATTCGAAATTGATTGCGATACGACCGTCTATGTAAGACTGACAATTGGCTATTATGCCCTAACGGTAGAGACGGAGAATGCATGAGTTCGGGTACAATATACCTGATCCTTGTACGGCATGCGGTGTAGAATACATTGCGAGACAGGAATCCACTTTAAAGGACAGACGGGAAAGTCAACAACCAAACAAGGAAGCCTTGGGAAGCACAGAGTGGAAAAACACAACGATGTGGACTTTAATGTGGTGTAGAAATCCTGCTACCTTTCTTGTGAATAGTATGATAGCTGACAACATGTAGTTTAAGAAGAATTAGGCTCCTTGGGAATGTTCTAGGCATATAACAGGTGTAACCTTTAGATAATCCTGTTTTTCATTTTTGTTACACGCGAAGCCGAACGAAAAACAAATTCTGGTTCAAAATATCACACCAAACATTTTTTCGTTTGTTGGTAATTTCTTGCATTGTATTGCGTGTAGTCCTAGTTATTCCAGCGTTACACCATGCATGAAAAATGTAGTAACTTTGTGGCTGTCACTTTTCTTCAAGAGGTTTTTGCTATAAATAATATTCAGTCATTCGGGAGATCAAATTTTTATTAACCTCGGCATCAAAGTTACTACTAATTCAAGTGTGGAAGCTTAGCTGTTTAGTTGGCACGACGTTGGTGTTGTCGTTGTTTGTCGTTGTTAGTAGATCGCTGTACGGATAGCTAACCGACGTTTCGACGACCGCCTTCTTTAAAGCCTGGACGTACGCTGTTATCAATATTTTCAACAGAAGCAACACAAACGGCGTCTACCAACTTCAAACCAGCTAACTGCTAAATTTCCAAGCTTATCCAGTCATTGTCGGCTTCGCGGCTTTTCATAGTGTAGTTGTATATGTTTAGACGTTTTTTGCTATCCAGCACCGCTGGATTGAACACATTTATAACTCACCTTGAGATCTCTCACCTATTCACCATTTCTATGAGGAAGCTGAATGTCATGATATTGCCATTTAAGTTGTATGTGCGCTATTGGCCGATAAATTTCATCTGTGCTGTGTCATAATGGACAAGGTGTGGTTAGTGAATTTACGCGAGACATGTATCAATCGGATGAAAGTAAAGAAGATGGAAAAGCTATGGACGTTGAAAAACGGAAATTCACAATAAGGATTCACCGTAAAAATCAAAGATGTAATATTACCTTGTCAATCTATCTCTTCTGTACTTCTTGCATTGGAAACACCATTTCTTGATGTTGCTGCAAATAAACTAATTAAAATGTGCAGCTTCTATGCCCTTCGAGCATACGAAAGCCCCATGAGAATCATATCAATCACTTAGTCACAGTCATGCTGTAGCAAACAATGTCTTGAGGTATTGACTTATTAGACAAGCGGGAGAATTTCATGTCGAGTGCGAGCAAGTCTGTCAAAGTGATCTTCTCAAAGAAGGATGGGTGACCTTAATGTGTATCATTCTTTTTATATTTACTGAAAAATAAGCTAATTTTAATTCCTTTTCAATTTCATTGCACCAGAAAAACACATTAAGAAGACAAAATGAATTGTACGATTATTTCAATTCTGCTCCTCACCCTTCTTGATTTTTGACTGCTTTGTTAATAGTCTCTCACTGCACAAAGGCTCACCGAGTCGGATGCCTGTCATTCGTTGGTTTGTACAGATCTTCAGAGGAAAGAATCGTAAGCGATAAAGTAGTTTACTCTCACCACTTGAATATACGAATGAATGAGATTTTTCAAAGTCAAATACTGTCTTTTCCGCCTCAGCAGCATTTATCGCCGATCTTCCGTCTCCCTTTTGTTTTGAGGTGAATGAAATACAACCACCACAGGGAAGCATATATACAAAACTTATTTGCAAAGATAACTAAACCAAACAAATCAGAGGATAGACGTGAGGGTGTGCCTGATTGAATAAAGTGAGACCAGTCATAATTCGCCATAAAATTTCAAATGAAGACACATTTCGTAAGGTAAAATGGTTATTTTTCGTTATCTATATCCTGTCATAAACGCCTTAAAAAAACAATTTCTTGCTTTGCCTAGGAGTTTTAGTGGTCACTCAATAAGTTAAATCACGAAAATTTAACAAGACACATTACTTAAAAAGTTGAGTTTTTCTTGCGCTGTATGAAAAAAATATTTTGTTTCACACTCGATCAGCTATTCGATACCACAAGATCTTGCATGACGTATTTGTGTTTGAAAGAAAAACTTCATACTGCGCTGTGGCACTCAAAAATAGATCGGATTTCGAAGCTTGGATGAATTTTGCAATCCGCATCCTATTTCGATGCCATGAAAAATGCGAGTTTTCTAGTCCTCTTAGAGTTTTAGTAACAATCTGGTAGCATAAATTTTGAAAATTTCTAACATACATCATATTTTGAGTTTTTTTCCGTTATCCGCACCCTATCCCTTTGAAAACATCGTATTTTTCGATCGTTTTCAATGACAAAGTAGATATTCGATAGCTAAACCCCTAACGGACGGCCATAGAAATCGATGCGCGCAGAGCAATATTTGATTAAGGATTTTTTCGCCGTTTTGAGGAATCTTTGGAATTTCTGTATTATATCCATGAAGAAAGATTTTCTCTTTTCGTTCATATGATTTTAATTTGGAGATGTACGTTTTGTACAGAAAAAACGTTTTAT
The DNA here is from genome assembly GCA_019055375.1 of Parelaphostrongylus tenuis. Classification (NCBI taxonomy): domain Eukaryota; kingdom Metazoa; phylum Nematoda; class Chromadorea; order Rhabditida; family Metastrongylidae; genus Parelaphostrongylus; species Parelaphostrongylus tenuis. Next base: position 49,561 of record JAHQIW010000867.1, on the reverse strand, counting down.
TACGGAATTATGCTGAATTTGACAAGTAATCAACTGTATTGAATTGTATGGAGGACATCACGGTAGAAAAACTCTATTTTTGATCAACCATAGTTTTATGCAAGTCTCAAGAGCCATTATGGTGAATAAAAATTCAAAATATTGAGTATTTTACAGCAAAAATGGTAATGCGCGCTGCATTCGATACTAGTTCAACGATAACTCGCGCTATAGCAAAGTTTATATCAATTATTCGTTTATTTCCAATTGTTCAGAGTCGAGGTAGGCGAGAAATGGTTGAGCACCTATGGATAGTGGAAGAATTCTGAGCGGTAAGGGACAGTCGTGTTTAAATAACGGGCAAAGAACATCGGCATTATGCAAACTATTGGTCAGAAATATGTATCTCCAGAGAGTATTCTCGGTGTTTCTCTCCCATCCGCACCCAAATTCAATAAAACACTTTTTTCCTTTTCGAGGCTTTAGTAATTATTCGACAGCTTGAATATCGAGGATCTGAAGGGTGTGTTTTTCAAACGGTTGCTATATTGATCCATGACATTGACTGTTTTTGAAACCTCGCAATAAACATTCAAAATATTTTTTGAAAAAATGCTCAAAGTCTAAGCGAGGTTGGTACGCCAGGGCCATACACCAATGTTTCGGAGGTCTCTTCCTCCTCGTCAGTGACCCGCGCCCCACATTAAGCCCTGCATTGTAGCAAGGATAAAGCGTATGTGGTGACGGCGCAGTGTACAATGATACTGGTCCATCATCACTTCTCAGTCGATGGATCTCGGCTGGTAGAAAAGAAATAAATCCATGTGGGGCGTGCGTCACTGACGAGGAGGGCGAGACCTCCAAAACACCGGTTTCTATATTATGATGTAAAAATGAAGTAAAATTTTCGGTACTTATGAGTTAGAAGGCGTCAAATTTCTTAGTCGATCTCATTCGCTGGTCAGGAGCTTTTCTTAGAAGTGTTAGCAATTATTAGAAAGCTCAAAGCTCTAGCTACAACTTTACGTTGCCGGTTTTTCAGATCACCCTTTTATGTCGCTGTAGCATGCAGAATAAAATTTTGTTTCATTCGCCTTTCTCCTTTACTTTTATCACGTGTATAAATAGCAGGAAGCACGAAAATCATATCAGCGTGTAGACAGTTTTCCGTGGTATTAAAATCTACGTTTATCTCAAGCTGCTGTCGATGTGGTGGAAAATCCCGAATTGAATAACAAAATTTCAAACGTACCGGTCGTTCCGCTCTAGCCCTGTTGCCCTCTCCGTGAGTTGGCCGGTAAGCAATGTCGTCGAAAAGGTTCATAGATGGGCAAAATGTGAAGGCAAGTCACAACGTACTGAGGTTTTCTTACCGAATCAATAAAAACTTCGAGTAAAAAAGCGTGATTTTGGCGCAACAGAAAATTCTGCACATGCTGACACGCTCTTAGTGCTTCTAGGAACTTATACTCGTAATAAAAATGAAAAAGAAATGCGAGTGTGGAGCATGACTTTCTGGATGCTATAGGGTTGTAAAGGGATGTTTTGAAAAACCAGCGATGCAAAGGTGTAGGCAGACATCTAAGCTTTTGAATAACTACAAATACTATTATAAAAATTGCTTGTTCAGCGAACGAGAGTGGCTTAAATATTTGTCACCGCTCAACATACGAAAGCCAAATTTTCTTTTACACTCAAGCATCTTTCGCTGGACAGAGGTTTCCATTAAGATTTTCAGTAACCATCCGGTAGGACAATCTCAACAGTCTCAACGGTAATTTGAGAAGAACGTCAAAGTGTGTTGTTACAGGTAAAAGATCACTGAGTCTGGCACTCGGCGCCGTGGTGGTCGCGCAGCGCATGCTACATGTGGCGAGTGCTGCGCGCCTAGTGTGAAGCTCAATGCTCTTTTAGCTCTAACGACGAACTAAGAAGTCTCTCTCAAAAACTAAGCATATCCTCGAAATTTTTAAGCCGAATTTTCCGAGGCATGCGTTGTTGAAAAAGTGCGGAGTTTTTGAGGAATAGCGATGCTTTTAGAAAGATACTCATGTGTTAAATAACATATTCTTTTCCTTGTGACAGTGTAATACGGAGACAATTCGAGAAACGAAGTACATCTTTCATTTACTCGAGAGTGAAGCTGTCGAATAACTACTAAAACATCTAAAAAGAGAGAAAATACGTCTTTCCAATATGGATGCTATCAGGAGAAGTAACGCATCATGCGCAATGATGAACGTGCGCTCTTTCTACACTCACTCGAGCTACATATTAGAAATACCTCCACATGAGCCTCGATTATAGATGCTCAGTTGTAAATGTTTGGAAAGCTACGTTCTCACAAAACAGGTACTACAAATGCTCATTAGGGGTGGATGGAATACTTTTGTGCAAGAATGTGATATCACCGCTGAATAATGAAGGATTTTAAGAAGAGTAATCATTCTTTGTATCAAAAAATTAGACACAAGGTTTACTCGGTATATTCTATCGTTTGTGTAACAATAGGACACCTATGAGATATAGACATCACCTATAATTACCAATAACCCGCTTACGGCGTCCAAGCAGCGAAGTAGCATTTTAGGCGTAAAATGTGATCTAGTTTTCGCTCTTACGGCGAAATATGGCAGTTTTTCAAAAAACCAACTTTACGGTCGGAATCTTGGAAATTTGGGCTATCCAACGAGTTCTGAGCTTTTGGCGAAGATCCATTAGCTGCCCCAGCGGGGCAGATGAAGGAAGATGAGTGTGAAATATGTTTTTACTCTTGCTGCTGCAATGTAATAAAAGCTTTTATCTGATTCTGAACAGGTTTTTAGAGTTGCAGAGGTGAAAAAATGTCCAAGCGAATTTTCTTCTGCAGCGAAAAAGGCCTTCTCACAATCGTGTACCTGAGTTGGTACACGCCAAACCTTAGGAGTTAAATCGAAAGAATTTAGGTGGTCTATTTCATTTTCGAAATCACTTTATAATTGCGCTGAAAAGGCAAAACTAAAATTTTGTCACTAATTCAAACATTTCTAGCTGACCAAAATCTCTTCTTCGGAATTTTCACAAACGATCGATAGAGCAAATGCTAAGGATTTCCGAATTTGGTTTTCAAGAAGGACTTAGTACTGCGCCGTTACACCCAAAAGAAGGTTGGATTACACAAAACTAAATCATCAGCACCCTGTTTCGACCCTTCAGGAAAAACGAATCTTCTGGTTGTTCTTAACGCTCGGGTAGTTATTTGATATCTTGAACCAAAAAAAATTTGAGTGATCTAATTCTTTAACGGCTTACTACTGCGCTCAAACGAAAATAAATCAAAAATTTATTCTTTAATCGAGTATTTCTCGCTGAACATTGCAGTTTCTTTAGACTCCCAAAAACTAATTGATAGATAAAATTTCAGGGATTCCAATAGTTTCTCTGTTTTTCAAAAAGAAACTTTCCACTGCTCCGTAGCAGCCAAAAAAAGATTGGGCCTCGCATTCGGCGCAGGTGTGCTTTGGCCGAAGCGGATTTTCTGAAACATGCTTGTAACATTGCCAAAAAGTCTGCAGACCCAACTCAAGCTTCGATAACCTTTTTTGCACAGATATTGGGTTTATGACACGCCATGCTTTTGTAGGAACATAACTGCGCCTTTTTTAGTACTTGGTAAACCGTAAAGGCTTATGATTCCGGGAATTGATTGAAAACCAGGGAAAATAATTGAAATGCACATATAAGCAAAAGAGTGTTGGCTTAGCGTCAATATGGCGAAATCGTACCCACCCACTCCCAGAGCATGGTGGCTTGAACACGACGTCACGCAGCGCGAAACTTAACATTCTTCTGGCAGTTACAGTGCAACAAAAAGCTTTCTTCGTAACTCAAGAACACTTCCGGAGTTGACATAATTTGAACTATTTAATGATAACTGAAAATATAAACGATGGCCTTTGCTCAGCGATAAATGTTTAAATGAAAATCATGTTTCGGAGGTTTTGGCCTCCTCGTCAGTGAACCCCGCCCCACATTAAGCCCTGCATTGTAGCAAGGAGGCAGGCGTATGTGGGGCACAGGAGACCGAAACCTCCAAAACACCGGTTTATGGCCTTGGCGTACCAAGCTCGTTCAGGCTTAAGACATTCTTTTTTGGAATTATTTTGAATGTTCATGTTTCAATGTTCATGTTCTTAAAAAAGTCGATCTAATGCAAAAACATACTTTTATCTTTGCTGCTGAAGCGCAGCGCCGTCATATTGAGAAACAAATGCACCATTGGAATTTTTGATAATTTATCTATTAGATGATTGTTGAAACTTAGAAAAAGAGCAAAAGTTGCATTATTCTTAAGGGATTAAAAGAAAGGCAGGACTAGTAGAAGTGATTCAATTTTGTGGCATCCATTCTTATTTCGACTGTTATGTTGCATTCAGGAATTCGTTACAAAAACCAAGGACATTATTAGAATCTGTAAGATTTGATCTGTCGAATGTTCGTAAAAATTCTGATGGAGAAACTTCGGTCAGTGAAAAATGTTTGATTGAGAAGCAAAATTTTATTTTTGCTTTTCCGCTGTAATAGTTAACCCTTTTTGGAAATAAAGTGAACTATCCGAATTTTTTCAATCTATCGAACAGTTACCTATTCATTTAAAACGGCTAAGAATTAAGCTTATTTTAAATAATCGAAACATGGTGCGATTGATGGAAAAGCACCCTTTTCAAATGAAATTTTATGCGCTCTAGGAGTACGAATAAATCGATGTTTCATGTTCCAACATTCTGTATTGGACAGAGCACTTCTTTTAGACTTTCTTTCTGCAATCATTCGATAGAACGAATCTCAGAAATTTTCATAATCCTATTGAGCTTCTAAAGATACAATCCAGAGCACTCTGGTAACCAAAATAACATTGCATTTCGTGTAGCACGATAATTGCTTCCAGTCAAGGCGCTCTTCCCGGATCCAAATTTGAGGAACCTAATCATCTTTTGGTTGCTACAGCGCAACAGATGACCCTTTCGAGAAGCCTATTACATGCTTGAGATCAACGAAAATTTTGTTAAAGAATGGTTATTATGAGGTTGAAGTAAAGTCTTCGCGCAGCAGAAATACTCAAGTGCCAGAATAAATTTTATTTTCACAGTTACTGCGCGAATAAGAAAACAGTTTCAAAAATGAAACAAGTTGACAAAATTATCGCTTTTCGATGCTATGGGATGATTATTAAAACTCTATAAAGAAGCGGTAAGAACCAGTTTTTCCTAAGGGGGTGAAACATGGTGGACTTAACGGAAAAGTACCTTTCTGTGATTGCACGGAATATGACATTCATAATCGTTGACTAATCTTAGCATAGGCCATTATCATTTTACTGGATCTCATAGAAACTAGATTGGATGTATACATCTCATGGCTTACAAACGTGACTGTTGTAGAGAAATAGCATTCTAGAAGACAAAATTCCCAGCCTTCAGAGCCATATGTGCCTAGCGGATACCCAATCCGGGGAGTTCTTGCAGTCCTATCAAGAGTCCTATCCACACCACTATTAGTAGTCCTGTCAACGAGTCTCTCCAACGTTTCTACCACGCTATCTTAGTCTATTTCTCCCTGTCCTCTTTTTCATAACACCTCCTTTGAATGAATCCGTTTCAAAAATTGTGTTCAACGTCCAGGCACAACCTCTCAGAGTTAATCCCGAACAGTACCGACATAACTTTTTTAAAAAGAACTTACATAAACTTTCACCTGCTGCAAACGCGCTCTATAATTGCAATTAGTGGACCAAATATTATGTGTAAGCAAATAGATATTGTAAGACATGCGTACATGTGTATAAATGTGCGAATTGTACAACTCAAATGTGGGTGGCATATTCAATATATCATATTATCTGTTTCGAGTGTTTTCTTAAGACCACAGCTCACATTTCATTATGCCAAAGAATCATTTTGAGCCACGCATGTCATGTGGTCTGTTAAAGATGGGTTGACTTATAGAGCTTGATACACGTGTATCAGTCTTACGATCTCGTCAATCGGGCAGTTACCCATTCTCGTCTTATGCTAATCTTTGTGGGTGCCTCTGTTCCACACTAAGATTTGGATATCATATCATCCGTTTCGAGTGTTTTCTTAAGACAGACATCTTTAACAGACCACGTGACATGCGTGGCTCAAAAATAATGCTTTTGCATATTCAAATATGGGTATTTCACCTTTTGTAAACGGTGCCATTTTCGGTTGGAGGGCGGTTCGGGCGGCTACGAAAAGGGGCTGCCGGCTTGTACTGTAATCCTAGTTTGGTAGTTCTCTAATGTAATTTATACTTTTGTCGTCACAGAATGATTTTCTTTGTCAGTAAATGGTTGAATACGATAGAACAGACTTCAGTAAGATTATTTTATTAGAAATAACGTAAGTGCTCTATTTATAATTGACACTTAAATTAAAAGCCAAATATATACGAAAAGGTAATATTTGAAACATTCAATGACGTTTCTATGAGATTGAATTCACACTCACTCATAGTTCGATCAAATTTATCTTCCATTTCTTTCAGTTTTCATCTCTTTTATTGCAAAAAGTACATAAAATTCATCATGCTAGTGAAAATTGGGAGAAATAATGAATGATTCGTCAAAATTATTGCTGCTTACTGCATTCGATCCCACTTTATCGATAATTCTCTGTATTTTTTGTATTATTAGTGCATTTTAGGTTTCCATTTCTCAGATCAGAGAATAAATACGTTCGAATTCTCTGCTCATAACTGTGATATGCGAGAAATTGATGGAGGAATGCGGTTCTGTTCTGCTAACTCCACCCTGACTGAGCCTTTTGCTAAAAAAAAGTTTTTCTATCACTTTTCCTAAAAAAATGACTATCCGCCATATCGAATGGTTATTGAACATTTCCAAAAAAACTTGCTTAGTGAGAAATGCAATGAAATGTGGAACAAAATGATGTGGAACAGATAGAATGTGAAACAAAATTCTAATTTGACTGCCACGACGCAAAAAGTAGGCTATTTGAGGAATAAAATACACCATTCAAATTTAGTTGATTTCAGATATCGAAAGGACTGTTAATAATCTGGTAAAACAGGTCTTTTTCAAAGAAAACCAAGGGCTCACGAGTGCACTACCTCAGTTGTGATTACATGCGACAGAAATTTATTTTAGAACTAATGAATTTTGAAAGAGGTAGGCGTAATTCGTTTTACAAATAGGTTTACAAAAGTTCCTTTGATGATATAAAAATTCACTGTGAAAGGCGGTCACCACAGTGCCACCTGACTTGGGGTAGTTTATTACTCGGCATCGATTCCTTTATATAGGATTATTTGATCTCAGTGGAGCGGCTGAACAGAGTGAAGGTGGTAATGATAAGTCCCAATACGACGAAACAGGTGCCTAATTACCACTAGACCTAACAGCTCAAAACATGTTATATCCTTATCATATTATATCGTTTTGAGCGGGTCTGTGAAAGAGAGGTCGACAAAAGGGTTCCTGTGATCATGATTTTATTATTTTGGCAAAACGTTTACAAGAATCCGAATATGTCTATATAATCTAAAAAATCCTTTATGAGTTAGAAAAAATGAACTGTAACTGCAAAACGTTAACTTCTATTTATTAGTAGAGCGTACAATAGAAATCTTTTCAGGCACACAAAGAAGCGGTTTTTTCGTTTGAAAAGGGCAAGATTTTGGGAAGCATTAGCGTTAATCTAACTAAAATTATTCATACAAAAGTTTCATTAGTGATTTTTTTATCGTTTTTGATAAAGATTTTTCCTGAGATTTCAATTATCCCAAATTTTTGTTGTAGAACGGGCCAATCTTCGCAACCATCCGAAGGGCGCACCCAGCTGCGGATCATAATGACCCTCTTCGCCCGCAAAGGGTTAAGCCTTCATATCAAATTTCAACATAAGTAATAACACCAAGACTTTAACAGATATATACAACAACATGGTTATTATGGAAGATTGCAATATCGCAACAGTCCACCAGCTTGTACGGGTTGATCAGCAGAAATCAATTACTTCATATGCGATCACGCCGAGGTCGAGTGGTTGTAGTTTTCGCCGCAGCGCACGTGGAGCCGAGCTTCACTTCCAGTTCTCTCCGCCAGTCAACAACAATGTCCTATGGAACGCTACAGCGAGGCTATTCTCCAAATTGCATAGAGAGTCGCTCAACTAGAATTCTGCGGCGCTCAAGGGGAGGAAGAAACATCGAATTAAATGCAGGAAGTACTGCGGTCCGCTGAAAAAAACACTGCCAAGATGGATCAATAAAGTGTTTTGATATAATGTCAAGTGTTATATGCAATCAGTTCAATGCTGTTCCACAAACGAGAACTTTTAGAGAACAATGAACTATGAACAGATTTTTTATTCAACTGACGAGTTTAAAAAGGATATCCTAACAAATGAACATTACTTTATGCAAAAGATGCCGAGAGAGAAAGAATTTGAATGATAAATGCTGTAGTCAACAATACAAAACACTCTGAATGGAATCGTAAAAACCTTAGTAAAGGGAGGACAATGTTTTACTCTAAACAATGCCCAAATTATAAACAATCACATACTGATGAAGAAAAGATAGAACGGTGCTAATCTGAACAAGCAAGATGACTGAATAGTAGGGCAATCGTTACACCTGCATCACACTGAGTTAAACCGCTTGATAGATCGCACGATATTTATAGATCATAGATGTAAATGACGTATAATGTCATATTCATTAATATAAGTTATGAGCAGTAAAATATGATCAAACGGGTACTGCTTGGCAGGAAAGTCTTTAGATTGTCTTGCTTCTCCATGGAAGAACTAGCAATAGGCATCCGCAAAGAAAGGAAAAGACTTTAGAGGTATGCGCATTTGGTTTATTTTTGACAACAAGCCTACAATAGCATTACTACTAATACCCTGACTCATCTACTCTTAGATAAAATGTTCGTGAACTATGTATAAAAGTTTTTTGCACTGTGTGGTTTTGATTTGATGCCAGAACCATAATTTATAAAAAATTGTAGAAGACACATCACTTTCTCTTCGCTGATTTCGCTTTTCCCTTTTACTTAATTCTTTCTTCATAATCTCTCAAGCGCTGCCTTTCTTCCTTCGCTTACTCAAATCAACTCTCAAATCAGCCCAAGGCACCTTTGAATGAAAAATAAGCAAGACGTGTTAATTGATACCGCGAATTATCAATCGCTCAAGTAGCGGCCTGAGATGGTGACGACCCCTGGAGGCCTTGGCTAAGCTGGCAAGTCCGGCAAGAAAATTTCCGCCTTGCTACCTTACACACTAGGCGCTCCTGTTCAACACGTCAGGCGACGAGACGCGATCGAATTTCAGATTAACTGGACGTCATTGGTGAAGGGCAAAACAAACACGCTCACGACTCGCCATGAAGACTGCTTCTTGCTTTACACTCATATCATCAGAACAGTCTCTTCTATAACACTTAGACATTTCTTTTACGATGGACTTGTCCCGAGAACAAAAACAATTGTAGACGCTACCCGAAAAATCGGTGCGTCCCAGTGTAGCACTTAAACAACGGAAGGTACTCGTGTAGTCGTTTTTGCTCTCCGGACAGTTCCATCTAAAACAAATGTATAAGTATTATATCAAAATAACCGCAAGAAGCTGTTCTAAACGGCAGAAATAGCAAAAACTTACATGGATGAAAAATGATCTGCAAAAACGAAAAAGACGGGAAATCTTCTTGTCAACCCAGTGGAAAAATAATCGAAAAATGCTACACTCGAAAAGGACACCTAAGTCTACGATGCCATTTTGGGCCACTGGTGGTGGACGACGAAAAGCCTAGCCTGTAGCACAAAGGTCACGTATATGAAAAATATCCGAGCTGAGCTACACTCAACACATTTGAGACAACGCCTAATTTTTCCCATGGTCATCATCGTAATACACAAACATATGTACATACATACTTATCTGACTTATTATATGTGGATATATCTCTATATATCCCACATGTATACATATGAACGCATGTGAATATGATATACATAGATACATATATATGCACATGTGTGCCTGTATGCAATATATATAAATATATGTGTATGTACACATATATTAATATATGTATATACGTATGCATGCATACATATGTATATATACATATATATAAATAATACCAGACCATGCCCGTCGAAGGTTCACTGCTGACAGCTGCGGCCGCATCTTATGTTGAAGGAAGCTTGTTCGAGAGCGGGGGCCTCGGTGATGCAGTGATCGCAAGCGCCTCCCGCGTGGGTGAAACGCGGGTTCTTTTCTTAGCTGGGGTTCGAAGCTTTCCACATCACTCAGCATTTTTGGATGTACGAATATAACACTCATTTCTAGAAAGGTGCCTGATTTCAAAAATTGGTATCCTTACCCCACTCGCACCCATCTACAGCCCCTTAGGAACGATGCTTTTTTGCTTTTTCTTGGAGTTTCAGTAATCATTCGACAACTCAAAATTCGAGAATCTCGATGACGACTTTGGTTATGAAAAACTTCTATTTTCAGTGTTACAGTGCAGCAAAAAATCTTTCCAAAACACCAAATACAGCACTAATATCGTAAGCTATCGCACAATTACTGAGAGTCTAAGAAAAAGGCTCTGTCCAGAAAAACTACTTGAATGTGAAGCGTGTTTTTATTTTTACTATTAGAGCGTAGTAAGCAGACGTTTTAAAAATATAAATACGCCATTGAAAATCTTGAGATTTCTGTTATCTAACAATTTCAGAACCCTTCGAAAAAGCAAAGAACATGTTTTTTTCAATGGACCAAAAATGACACGGATAGGGAAAAATGGCAAAAAGTGTTGCAGGTAATGCCATAATTATTGGTACGGTTGAAACAATGCTTTGACATATCAGCACACCTTTGCAAGCTACACAATGAACCTTCCAGATCTTCTTATCAATTATTCATAGAGTGATCTAACGCGCAACGGATAAGAAGGTGATCATATTCATTTTCAGACTTAATAACCAACAATCTCATGATATGAGTCTTTGTTACTTCATTAAATTCGCAATCTCACTTCATTTATAGGTTGTTCTCGACAAGAAACGGTAATGACAGATGAGAATGCGCTAAAGGAAGTGATGCAGGACATGCCGGAAGCTAATAAAGACGCGATTGAAAGCAAAAACGCCACTTACGAGGTAACGAACTATTTTTATTTGTGAGTAGAAAGGGATTGTGCTGGCATCTTTCTAAGAAAGGAAAACTGAGTTTGATACTCGAATTGTGTTTGCTAGAGATTTCTAAAACCATGTACTCCGGGCATTTTAGTCCTCAAAGCTTCCAGCAGCGTTATTACTATTAAGCTAGCTGAATGAGTCTTGTCATAGTCGACTTGATTCCATATCTCCCAATTAAAGTTATCCACAGAACGTTTACACTCGTCCCTTTGCATTTTGCTCTCCCTCGCTAAATGAAGCTATGCTCCCTATCTCCAGCAGAACGACGTTAGGTCAGCGTTCAGCTAATAATCAATGGATGAAAAGAGAAAAATTTCTTTAAATCGCTATCAGTTTTTGTTCAATTATCTTAAGGTTTTTGAAATTCTCGGACGGGGATCGTTTGGTGCCGTTTTCCGTGTAAATCGTCTTCAAGACAACAAGGAACTAGCGATGAAATGTGAATCATGCAGGGCAAAGAAGCAGGTAAGGTAGCCAAATAACCAGTACTATATAAATCTTATCCACAGACTATATGAACTCTAGAAGTTATAGCTGTGGCCCTTAATTAGTGCCATGTACATTTAACTCCTTCGAACAACATAAACGACTTAAGGTATAATATGTTGGTAAGATAACTTTTCATGGCTTGAAGATGCATCGAATTACTGTCCGTCGATCCTCAGGGTGGAGTGACCCCGTACTAATCCGGAACAGAGAATCAAGCCAATAAGCATCTGTATATTACGCACACCTCTATCCCACGCGCTTCACACTCCCGTACACCTACCGTAATGCATTCCAAAATTTCTTTATGTAGCTGGTTCATTCATAAAGCTTCTTTAGATCTTAAAACATGAAGGAAAAGTGTTCAAATGTTTGAGTAAACTCAGTTCTCCGCATTTCATCTCCCTTGAAGATCGAGGGCAAGTCTCAGGCCGTTTTATATTCCTCATAATGAAATTGGTGGGTTCTCCTCTTGTTATTCTAGCGGTTTTTAGTAAGAACAACATCTTCGCTAGAGTTGTCGAACGAAGCTTATATGCATTCAGATATTCCATTGTGATTACAATTATACAGAAATTTCTACCAATATCAATAGATTCATTATCATGTAACATCATGTTGAAATTTGTTGAATGTTATGCAACATGTGTTGAATATCATCTGTAGCTGCATCTCTGTAACACCTCAGTTCACAAATATTCTGCAGTAACATTCACCAAAGGAATGATCCAAGAATTAGCGGAGTCAATTTGTGATTGATGAGTGTCGCCAAATTCTCGACTACTGCGGCACTATGCAAATAAATACGTATCTTCGCCCTATATCCCTAAAAATATCTAAGCACTTTTTGTGAAAATTTTATGACATTAAGTTCCTCTGCCGCTTATTTACTCTCGATGCTAAAAGACCCTTAGCAAGAAAAAATGGCATCTTCGTGGATTTCGTAAAATCAGCGACGTTGATCAAAAAGCTTTTATTGTTCTATCGCTACAGTCTATAGTTTTTAAAGCGCATGTGGCGCTGCGGTTTAAGGTGCTCTGTGCTGCACACAAGGTCAATGGTTCGATCTCGCTCTCATAACCTACCAAACCATTCATCTTTCCGGCTAGGTGAATTGGTACTAGAATGGTGGCAGGCTTGTCAGGGAAGATGAACAGCACTGACCTTTTAGAGCGGTAGGCCACGACGAGTCGTTCTAAAGGCCAAATATGCATTCAATCACTTCAAACAAAGTTAAAATTCAAAATTAACGCATGGCTTATCCCGCAGGGATTGATTGCCGTTTAGAGCTTTATCCTTCTTTTTTTTACAGTCAGGAAGACTCTCTGTCAAACATGGCGTATGTGTTTGAAGGTGGAAATTCAAGTTTTCTTCAGGCATATATGGTTCTTTTCCGTAATACAGGCGCGGGTCGAAGATTTCGACCCCTTTCGCTTGACAAAAACTTTTCATGAGAGTATCAGTAATCATTCGAAAGCTTAGTTTTTTGGCTAGTGAGTCACATGGTTTTTTCAGAGAAGCCCTTCATGACGTTGTAGTAGAAAGAAACATTTGTGCTCTACACACGCATTTTTCTCTACGGAAAGAACTCTTTCCTTAAATTGTAAGTAAACATTTGATAGCATAAATTTCCACGATTCCTTCGCTATTCTTACTTTCTGAAAAGACCGTTCACTGTTAAATAGCATTGGAGAAAAAGCTTTAGTTTCGCATATGCGAACAGTTGCTTTTCGCTAGTGTGTGGTATGGGTGTCCGCCTGCCTATGGATTTAATTCGGCGTTCCACGATCGCTCGATCAATCGCACTAAGGCGACTGACATATGTAGTGCAATATTTGTTAGTTATGGAGGATTACTTCTTTGCTCTGAGAGAAACTCTAAATAGAACGCGTGACTTTGATACTACATGATTTCTTTTACACATTCATATGTTCTTCGTGCTTCCACTGAAGTGATAGCATGATCGTGTGAAGGAGTGTCAAACATAATTTCATTTGGCATAATACAGCGCTTACAAAAAGGCCTATTTAAAAAGGCGCATGTAGCGCAAGAGTTAGAGACTTAAGCTTTCGAATGATTACTAACACTCCCTAAAAGTTCTTCTGGAGCGAAATGGACCATTTCTTCATTGCGTGTCATCTAACGAAAAAGTACCGCGTTCATAACTTGCACTGCCACGGATGTGTCACAGTAGACCACCAAACATGAAGTAAAATCATACAGATGTCACATTCATGCAGTTGAAAATATTCTTGCCCAAAGAGTAGAAAGTAAACCAAATGTGGTGACGACGTATCGTTTTCTAAGGATTAAAATGCGTTATTCAATGTACACGCAGCTGTGCACAAAGAATGTTTGTCTATCGATTAATCAAGCGCCAATGGAAGAGTGCATAAAGATGAAGCCTAAGCGTGGCGTTTCTTAGTTTCTTAGAAACGAAACTAAATGCCATAAAATGAAGAAGGCAAATATCTCAGATTAGCTCTGCCCTGTTAAAGTAACTTTCAACAGGTGAGCCTGTCACTTTTCTTAGCGTTTCTTCTTTAACGCTTGAAATTGCATTACGATGACCATCTGTATCCTTCAAACGTGCATAGATAAATGTTACTCTCTTTGACTACAGGTTGGTAAAAATCTCTGGGATTTGCGGCTTGAAATTCCGAATCGAAAATTTTCAATGGCTACTTCTATACGAGCTGCTGAGCAAACTGTGGCTGGTATTCGAGACCTACATACTGTAGGTAGTTTCTCACCAATTTCAAAAAATTACTTGATAGAGCAATCAAACAGAGACAAATAAAAGGTGGTATTTTGGATATCAGTCAACTATCAAAGAATCAGCACTGAAATAGTTCTCATTCAGTGTGGTTACATTCATCGCGATATTAAGCCAGCAAATTTTGTGATTGGACGAGGACAAGACGATAATCCACATACAATCTACATCATTGATTTTGGCTTATCACGCCGATACAGGTATCTCGATAGAGTGTGCTTTTTGCATTGATGCGAATATTGTATCTTGAGGAGAGCATGTGGTTTATTTCTTATTGTGCTTTGCAAGACATCGGAGAATTGGCTCAATCTGAAGCTGATAAGGATATAACTTGTTTTGAGCCGATAGGTTCAGTGCTACATAGGCGCCTATTTCGTCCTATTGGGACTCATCAGTAGCACCCTCCATCGATTCCGTCGATCCCTTGGTGCTGAATAATCCTCTGAAAGAATCGACGCCGAGTAAAAAATAATCATCACCAAGTCGGATGGTGATATTACCTGACGTTGTGGTGACCGGCAGTCGAGGACGTAGAACGAAATAGGCGACTGTATATATAACTAGACCTATCGGCTCAAAATAAGTCATATCCTTATCAAATTAATCGTTTTGAACGGGTTCATAAAAGCGCGGTCGATAGCAGAGGTATCAATCCTAAACCCTAATTAAACTGAGCTTTTCATGCATGGGATGGTCAAAAAGATAGAACACTGGTCTCAGGAAGATAGAAATGTTGACTTGAAAACCATTCCATAAAGTGCTTTTGAATAAGCACCTAGACGAAGTTGATTTGTGACACCTGGCAACTTTTCCTCCGAACCTAGACGCATTACTATGCTGTATCTAATTCAGTTCATATTTTCTTCACCTAGATATCTGATAAGAAATTACTTTGATATTCTAGCTTTTATACGGAAGCCTACCGCTAAAGTATCTATTTGGGAGAAAGCCTAGTGCCACACATGACTATACTCTTACTCAGGCTAGAAACTCAATCTGAGAAGAGGTGTCATACCTTTCGTAATGTTTTCACCTTTTTTTCCTATCTTTACGGACTCTAGAGACTAAACCTGAAGTTCTCAAAAGTTTTCCGTGCCAACGTTCTTGACTCCTGCTTCACGATTCTTACCAACATCTCAAAATCGTCGCCACTATGTCTCTCTGTCCGGTGCGCACCAGAAGGTCCGACTTTCCATTTCCCATCAAGGTAACTTTTTAGCAGACAAAAAGTGGTATACTCCTTCTGCCTAAGTATTTTATCATCAAACTCCATACAAAAATCGGCTATTATGTAACTGAATTCATCAAATTTTCGTCTCAGGGCATATCACATTTTCCTTTGTTCTAGAGAAGCGGTCAAACATGTCATTTTCGCATCACTTAGCAACATAGTGTGCTTTATGAAATTTCTGGAATTCCTACACCTTCTTAAATTACTATTTCTCGGAGACGTTTCAACAATTGAACTTACTTCGTTTATTGCAAAAATTAGTATCTTCACATTTTAGTTCGGGAAGCCGTTGTTTTCGTTATGGGGCCTATCTCTCCTCTTTGACCTGACCTCAGTGGCTGTTTCCTCGTGATGATTTGAGATGGGTAATTGTTGTGACAGGTATAGTAACTCCTGTCTCTTTTTTTTACCGTGCGAGCCCTCGCAGCTCCTCTTCACATGTCTCGGACAAATGTCTTTTTCGTTTGTGATGGATGAGAAGAGAAATAATGTGGAAGAAGCCAAAGGTAAAATGTACAACCGTTAAACATCTGATGCCGCTGACGTGCCAACTCTCGAAAACGCTTCAAACATGCTGAGTTACTGCAATGAATTGATATTCTCTTTTCCTCGATTAACTAATGCAAGACTTTTCCAATTTTTCATTGACATAGCTAACTCTTCATCGCTCGTAACTTTGTCAGATCCACCGCGTCAAGTCGAGTGTCCGCAGCAGTTGCTCTTACAACGATATTGGCCATAGTAACAATATTAGAGAAAATTGAGAGAGATGGAGCATAGGACGAGTAAGGGATAGCCATTTTCAGTGGGTTCTATCGACACTGTGATGACTTAACATTATTCAACAGTTCCGCGAGATACACAACAAATTGTCACTTGTCGGCCAATATTATTTACTTCTTCGATCACAGTCCATCCCAAACAGTCGGATTATTATCAGCTCACAAAACGAAATTAAACCTACGAACGACTTTCAACGAATTCAGTGTAATTACTCAGCATCTTGAGCTCGTGATACAGTTAGATACCCACTCACTAATAGCAACGATGCTCAGTAGAGCTAATGCATAACCGTTCCTTGAGGACTGGATCACTCCGAGCACTTTCTCCTTTCATACTTGTTAGCACTTTATTTGATCTGTCATCACACTTTTCTTTTTTCACTGTGCGGATTCGAGTGCTTCTAGCCATGAATTCGTTTTTCCTTTCTTCTTGAACGGCGTAGAATGCTGAGTCTTAATATTGAGCGAGTCTCCATGCATTCTCGAGGATAGCCTTGTTGTGGCGTTCGATACAACGTTGCTGTTGAGTGCTGGAGAGAGCTGAGGGTGGAGCCCGGCACCACGCGCGCCGCGACGAGCATCACAACCACTCGGCCACGGTGCCCCCATTTTTCAGGTTTAAGTAATCTATTTCATGAAAGGATATCGAAAGTTACGCATTACCTGGGAGGTGATATCCACAGGAAGCGAGTGGTGCAAATCTCCAGACTGGTCGGGTCAGGGGGTCGCGGAGGTTCAACACAGAACAATGATGATGAAAGAATCCTAATAGAGTGCATACAGGAGCCTAACCTGAACATGCGATTAAAGGATTAACTAATATGTTTGAAAATATGGATTGCTTTTTTCAGAACAGCTGATAAAGATTTACGGTCTCAACGTGAGAGAGTCGCTTTTCGAGGCACAACACGATACGCCAGTATTAATGCACTGGAAATGGTGAGTTAGTTAATGATTTAGATAGTTGAATATTACCTTCCTTGATACATGAACTGCCTTTTTTCACTGGTAATGCGGACTCAACACGATCTCTGTTATCTATGCGTATTTGCCGTCCATGGCGGTGGTCTGCTTTGGTCACGGTTTCATGAAAAAGTGGTACTCAATAGACGAAAAGATATGCTTCAAAACTTGAAAACTTGAAAAGTTTTGGCCAGAAATTGGTGAAAAAGTGCTGCCTGCCTGATTATTATCATTCGTGACTTGTCTTCACCAATATTGATAGAGACCTGGCAACCACGTCTTTTTTTTTAAATTTCTTTTCGTTTGTCACCGTTTGGATGCTAATGAAAGTTCAATCCGTATTGTTGAATTTCCAATACCGTATGCAAAGCAAGTGGATTCAATATAACGGCAGCCTAAAATCCATGGATAAGACTTTGTTCCCCATTTGAGAATATGTGTTCTAGAAAGAACAATCTCGTAAAGATGATATTGAATCGTGGTGGTATATGGTATTGGAATGGATGATCGGGAATTTACCATGGCAACACTACAAGGTAAGAAGTTAGTACGATTTATATTGATAGAGGCAAGATGGTTCACAGGATGGCAATTCAGAGTGATTGAAAACATTAAGGGCTGTGATCGTGATGAGGTAGCACAACGTAAAAAAGAACTACGAGAACCGGGAAATCTAATGACGGTAAGGTTATTGTGCAGAATATTTCCAGTGCGTGTACTTCCTTAGAAAAGTCCATGATGTAAACTCAAAAACGAAAAAAAAATGGTATTCTACTGCATAAGATGGCGTGTTTGAGCAGTGGTCAGAGCTGTATGCCACTGCGATGCGCACGTGGTCGATGATTCGATTCATCGCTCCATGCTTACCAATTCATCCAAATATGTAAGGCAGGCAGATTGATCTTTTCCCCAATTATGAAGTGAGAGTGTATTGATGACAGTTAGGAAAATTAAGTACCTAGATATCAGACTAGGAGAGGGCAACGAAAAAAAACGCTAGAGCAATTTGCAAAGTCAGAACTTCTTTAGGATGTAAGACCAACAATACTGCTAAACTTCAACAACAAACAATTTCAACCTTCTGTTTACAAAAAGAGAAGTCCAGTCGCATTTCCAGATTTCTCCTTCGAAAACCAAGTCTCAGGATTATCGCTTTACCAACAGTGCTCGTGATAAACAAAATAAGTTCCATCACCGTAGTGCCGAAAAAAGCGGTCAAAACAGGCAAAATTCTGCAAAGGATGACTTTTAGTGAGAGTGAGAGAAGTTGGGAAGGCAAGTGCTAAGTTTGTCAAGGACTCGTTGCTTGCAGAAGCAAGACTGCTCCGTCAGAGGATAAAGAAGTTTGCTGGGGAATGTCCGAGCCCTGCTTACCGCGTTTTTCACTCTAGAATTGCCGTATTTTCTTAAAACTCCCCTTGAAGTTTATTTTTACAGTTACTAAAGGATACTCCTCAGACGTATATGGCAAGGATTATTCTCTACATTGATACACTTGAATATGCCTCAATACCCGATTACAATCATATTGCTGCACAATTAAACGCTTCTATGCAGGTATCTAGCATGTTTAAACAATTTTTATTAAATCTCGATAAATTAGAAAAATTATGTTTTGTTTGCGTTTGTTTTCATGTCAACAGCACTCGTCTATAGTTTTGACCTGAACCGACCTTAAGGAATTTCCTCAATGTTGATGAATATGCGCTATCAGTGTTGATGCTACAGATGCACAAATATTGCAGCCGTACAGCTTTAGATTCATTTCTTCACAGATTGGCGATTACTGAGGTAGAGTAGCGCGGACGCTGGTTAGTTGAATGTTCGTTACTGCGCATCTTTATGGCCGCAAACATGTATGTGTCGTGATGTTGACTAATTGAAGTATCTGCAATGTATCCGTGGTACTCTCTACCGTTTAAGGAACTGTTTGCTAAGATGGGGAAATTCAACTGCAGTGTTCCATTACTACAAAAGATCTGTAGATTGTAGTCGCCAGAAAACCTACGACGTTGAATTCTGAATGGAATCTATGAAGATCAATGCTCTCTTTGGAATCTAATCACTGTTCGATAATTGGCTGTTTGCATTTCTCTCCTTGTGCTTGCTCACTGTCTTTCACGAGGAAAAAAGGATAAGGGATAAAGCTCTCAATGTTGAACAATCCCTGGGAGATACTTCATGCATTTTTCATCAATTTTAGCTTCATTCGAGGTGATTGAATTTATGGCTGGTTTTTCCAGTGGGCCTACGAATGTATCAAGTCAGTGTTGATTATTCTCTCAGATAAGTCTGGAACCGATAGGCCGATTGCGGACGGATGGGGGACTTTATAGGTCATGAGGCCAGATCGAACCAGCGATCTTGTGTGAGCTGCAGAGCATCTCTCACCGCTGCAACACATTCACCACGCTATTTCCTAAATTTTAGATTGACAGCTGATTTTTAACCATGGATATGTAATTACATATAAACACTATATTTACAATACGTAACTTTATCGGTATAATATGCTCATTTCTATGTACGTGATGGCGATTTCCGTGGTTTTATCAATAGAGATCTCAACAACTGATTTCCCTCACACGAAGTTAAGCAGTATGATGGAAATAATTATTGTATGGACAATAACTGAATGAGATCAATGGAGACGGTAGTCCATAGGGAAGCGGAAATTTGACCCAGCTTCTAAATTTCCAGACAGCGCATGCTGACATTTTCCCGAGTTCGTATAGGAAAGTATCTCATAATACATTAGACAAAGAATAAATCAAACAAAGAAGGGCAAATTCCTACAACTGCTTGCATTATGTTATTGATACTATGGTGTCTGTGCGGAAATAGATTGAGCAATGTGATAGGGAAGATATTCCGCCTCTACGGAAGGTTCGGCTGGCAGTAAGAAACTTCAAGCCACGGCAGTTTCTTAAATTACAACTAGTGACAGTGTAAGGGTTGATTTTTGAATATGATCAGGACGCAATGAACAACATTGGTATTTTGTGGAAAATGTTATGTTTAAGAGTATGATCGCCTAATGCTTTTTGGCAATTGATATTAAATCGAACAAGGAAGTTCTTTTGAATTTTAAGCCTCATTTTTTGTCAAACGTGTTTACTATTTGGGATCTCAAAGTAAGATGAAGAATGGAATTACCTTTGCCACGCTATGCCAAGTCGCGCCGAGGCTTCTGCTACAACGCTGCCTCCGAAACACATTCTAATGCTAAACAAGTTTTAGCGTCAGAGAGCGAGACCGAAGTCGATAGCTTCAGTAAGCAATGACTAAAGGGAACCATTTTAGGCATATCAGTTAGACTATGATGATCCACCAGACTGGGATACCACGGTCGCATACATGGGCCCACGATATGAGTATGATCCGTCATATGTGATGAAGTGTAAGTTTTCTATGCAAACACCTCTTTCTTCCAATATTGCCACCTACCTACTCAAATGTCCTCATATGTCATGCATGTCTTCTACTCATTTCGCTGTTTTTGGTTACCCCCATAACGATGGTCACACTAGTGAGATTTTGGTGAAATCAATGATATGAAAGTTAATACCAGTGGTGAAATTAGTTATAGTGAATCATTGATTTTTATTAACTCATATCCCTCTCGTCGAAGTGTCGAAGACGAAATATTACCCGGTGATCTAAACTACGAAGACTAACTTGATGTTTACTGCACCTGCTTATCTTCAAAAGAAGTTCTCCAAGAACTCCATGTTTTTCTTTCCTCTGATCTGATCGAGTTTTCTCAATGCTTCGCTGAGTCTTCCCTTCCGACTTTTTTGCACTGTTCTAAAGGGGAACAATGCCGTCAACAAAATAAAATCTTATGTGGGACGTAGCCATTCCTTAGCAATGGGAGCTAACAGATTTCGACAACGTTAAGTGCCTTCCGTAGTCAAGAAAAGTTTGAAAAAGGCATGAGTGGCATTTTCCGCAATACGCTACCTTTCCGAGTGCCTTTACATGCAGCTATGCATTTGATCACTGTCTAATTAACTTAGTGTGCAGGCTAAGCTTCATCACAGATCGTCACGTGCGCGCTAGAATACCTTCACAAAGTGTTATTCATTGCACGAGATGAGCATAAGGAACGGCAGTGATCTCTGTATCAGCTCTTCTTCGTTCATGTGTCCTTCAAAACATTTTCAAGGCAATTATTATTAGATAAAAGCATAATTGCAGAATGCCGATCGATAGTCGACACAGAAATCAAGGATTGTTTTCTAACTTTGTGCATCTAATGTATAGTCATACAGAATAAACAATTAATGTTTAAATTACTAACTGTGTTGCCATCACAAATTACAATATACACACGGATAAAAATGGTGCTGAGATGGTTGTACAAGCGAAACAAATTAGGAAAACCAATTGATTAGCAAGTTTTATTTCATATTAAGTCGTGTAGCCAAACAGATGCTTACAAAACGTGTTAGGTTTACAACAATCTTTCTAGTCTTTGAAGACGTCAATCATTTATGTTGCTGAGGAATACTGTTGTGAATAACTCGTGTTTGCCGAAGAAGAGCACATACTTAGACATCTGCATGTTAGGGAAATTGAACTCGACTCGGGGAACGATGATTTTTTTAGACACTTTAGACACTTCATTGATCCGTCCTCACAGTGTTTCTTTTTCACTGTGCGGATCCCAGCATTTAACTCGTTGTTTCGATTTCCTGAATGTCGTAGACTATTGATTGAGAGAGTCTCTTTGCAATCTCGAGGATAGCCTGGCTATGACGTTCTATAAGGCGCTGTTGTAACTGCCTAAGATGGCCTGACTTGGAGAACAATGATTTATGAGTTCAATCGTCGCCCTCTAGTTCTTAATTGCTCACCTATCTAAGAAATTCTCCTTGTCAATTTATGGCGTGGCCACTAATTACTTCAATTTTGCCCGTAATCAATTCAGAGACATTTGGCATGCGTAGCTGTCATTATTGGCACAGAACGCCTTCTCAGTAAACTTTCTCTATCTTTATCAAGTACTCTTGTATGCACCATTACAGAGTTATCCCATCATTACAAAAATATCACAAATCTAACTGAATAGCTACGCAGTCTTGCACATAAATAGATTTCGATATAAAGTGCACGGTTTGGTGCTCTTCTGAGCACCACCTTAGTTCCTCTGAGCACGACTGTCGGAGCTCAGATGAGTAGACGACACTAGTAGACTATGGGCTGCAATGAGACTTCTAGCGAATATTTATCTTTGAATTCCGTTTGATGGAAAATAACGAAAATTAGCGAGCGTCAATCGTATCCAACCTACTCTTACACGTACAGTGTTAACGTCAAGATCTTTACCAGTCACATCTCCTACAAATATATTTAGTTCAAAAAGCATCGTTTTTTCAATCTACATCCGTTCCTGCTCTACTGCGCTTCATAATGACTGAAACACTGCATTATCCCTCGTTAGTAAGCACCCAAGTCCGATCGTAGTAGTATAGGATTAACTTGCAATCAAACACAAAGATACTAGTAAGCTGGACAAATGCGAGTCGTACTAGGAATTTGAACGTAACTGAATCTGAGATCTATCGAAAACATTCATCATTGAATAATAGGCGCTAAAGCCTTCGTAATAACCTCTTCATAGAATCTCTGTCCTTGAAGTATGACGATTCCTAAAGGCAGTTCATTCCATTTACATCTTGATTTTACTCTATAATCCACCCTCTAATATGATGTTGAGGCACGACATTCTTGGCTTGCAACGCAGCAGCTTTGAATTCCCTGGTGCACTTGAGTACATGTATTGAGATCTATTCTGTTAGTCAAAATCATTCAAACGTCATTGACTTGGTCTCAAATATCGAACTGAAGTATACACATGGTGTTTACCTCCATGCTGAAAAATTATAGATTTGACAATGTATTTTGAGCCTTTCATAAGGTCACTCATAGACACTTATACAATGCAAGACAGGTGTTACGGCCTTTTAGCCTCGTTAGTTGCAAGGTGGCTTTTCGTTCAGTCAGTTCCTCGAGGATCTACCCCTGTACAGTGGAAGCGACAACGAACTTTTCACACTCAAGGTACGGTGAAACCATCTCCGTGATACCCTACTCTCGACTGTACATATAGAAATCGCTCAAAACAATAATAACCTGAACCTGATAACATGATGGAATGTTTGAGCCTGTTATGAGGTCTGCAACGGCACTTATACTATGCGAGACAGGCGCCCGTTTCGCCCTTCTAGGTTCTTCAGTGGCACAGTGCCTCCCGCTTCAGCCGATCCCATAGGTGAGTACACCAACATATAGAGGAATCGACACCGATTAATAGCTCATCTCAAGTCAAGTGGAAAAATCCAAGATTCCTCAGGACTCCAGAATCCAGGAATCTGTCACTTGACTTCTGATAAGCTATCATTCGTCGTCGATTCCTCGATATGTTGTGTATAATCCCAAGGGATCGGTTGAACCGAAGGGCACTTTGCTACTGAAGATCCTGGAAGGACGAGATAGGAGCTTGTCTAGCACTGCATAAGTGCCGTCCAAGACCTCATAACAGGCTTGAGCATGTTATCACGTACTCTCCGTGATGTTCTTCCAAACTGTTCGATTGTCGAATGCATCCCGAATAGCTATTAAGTGGGCATGTGTAACAATCCATGCAATCGACTATTCTGAGACCTCGCTGATGAACAATTTAATCTGACATTGTATTTCATAGAGTTGAGCTATAGATTTCTTGGAGAGTTCTAGATCTACTTGTTCTTCATGATGTCGTTTTTGATAGTAGATTGTGTGAATGATTGCGCAAGATACGCTTCCTGTACACTATCAGTTATCACAAGGTGAAGTAGACACCAGCTCTATCACCTCTCCACTCGAGCCACTCAACTTTGATGAGACATTTTATTCACCAAATTTGCTGATCTAATAACAATTTATCAAATAATTTTGCGTGATATGCACCTAAGAGAATTGAGAACTGAGCAAAAATTCAACCTCAAGCGGGAATTGAACCCGCGTTCCACCCATATTAGGGGCGCCTGCTACCACTACACCACAGAGGCACGATTTCGCCACCACTCATTCATCATTTTCTCTAACATAGCTATCAGCCACCAACCTTCAAGAGGTTTGGTCAAGTAAGCAATTCCGCTTTATAAACCCACTTAAGCTGACAGCCATTGTGAAATGTAATATTCAAGATTTCATATGTTTTTACTGGTTTTTTCGCACTGTCATGATGGTCAAATGCTTCAATTCCGGCCTGAGCTCGAATTTCTGCTCATCACTCAGCTCTCTCAGGTGCATTTGGTACAGCTATTACGCAGATGTTGAAGAATGAATGGCGGCAAAACAGTGCCTCTGTGGTGTAGGGGTAGCACGCGCCCCAGGCATTGGTGAAACTCGAGTTCAATCCCGCCTAAGGTCTGATTTTTGCTCACCACGCAACTCTCTTAAGTGCATTTGACACATTATAATACTGCGAGAAAAGGAAGGAAACATTAAAATCTTGAATTTGAGTGATTGCAGAACTTTGAACCTCAAGCGGTAGATGTGCCCGCGTCCCATCCTTTCGAGGTGAGCGCGCTAACCACTGCACTACCAGGGTTCCTGATCTGCTATCACTCTTTTGGCAACACAGGGTATCGGAGCTGTCAGCAACCAGTCGTTAATGGGCTTGCTCAGGTAAGCCCATATCAACATCAAATCTAGTTGAGATCACAGCTGTAGGAAATATACACTTTTATCAAGGACAACGTAATACGAGCAGACCTATAACATGGCTTAGTTCGGCTAATTTAGAGGTTACTCCTCCTTGAAGAGCACTGAAAACTAAATCCAAGATGCTGAGTGCTTATGCAAAACTTTGGAGCTCAGGCGAGAGTTGAACCCGTGTTCCACCCATACGGAAGCGCATCCTACCACTACACCATCGATGCCACCTATGCTACCAATCCTTCTTCCCGCTAAAAATAGAATCCCAGACATAAATCGTGCGGGAGGATGCTTTTTGCCTCTCTTGAACTAAAGCAGCTGTGGCACGCGATGGTCGTGAAAAACGAAAATCTTACCGACTGAATCTAGCGCTATTTGGTTCTTAAAGGAATCCAAATAATTATATTTATATATATGCGAATTAGATAATAGTTGTGACTAAGCCTATGCCTAAATCCAAGTCGAAGTCTAAGCCTGAGCCTAACCCTAAGCCCAAGCCTAGCCCTAAGCTCAAGCCTAATCATAAGCCTAGGCCTAAGCTTAAAACTAAACCTCAGCCTAAATCTAAGTTGAAGTCTAAGCCTAAGTCTAACCCTGAGCCTAAGCCTAATCCTAGCCCTAAGCTCAAGCCTAATCATAAGCCTAGGCCTAAGACTAAAACTAAGCCTGCCTAAGTTTAAGTCGAAGTCTAAGCCTAAGTCTAACCCTAACCCTAAGCCTCAGCCTAGCCCTAAGCTCAAGCCTAATCATAGGCCTAGGGCTAAGCCTAAAACTAAGCCTAAGCCTAAGTCTAAGTCTAAGGCTGCAAAATCGACGAGATCACAGCACCCCGTAAGAGCTCGAAGTGCCGTGCGCAGTGCGCGCGCCGCGGCAAGTTACACTGCTCGAATCACCGCCATTGCGCCCCATTGCCAAATCTTGGCGCCAAGTTGCGGCGTCCAATCCAGTTCGGCTTCCTCCACTTAGCTCTCACCACTATTATCGATTTTCCGCCCTTCAGTATTGATTTTTCATTGTTATTATCGATTTTTTTTAATCCAATCAATCAATATTTGTGTTTTTTGTGCTGATTTCACCGATATCGCGTTGTTGTATGGACTCCGTCGACTCCTTAGAATGTCTTTTTCTTTTTTTTTTCAGAAGCGAATATTTTTTTATCGATCAATCACCATCGATGGAATACTTGCTAGACAAGTATTTTTTTCACATCCTACCTTTTGGAGTGACACCAGAGACGAGGAAGGCCGTCGGACAAAGTACTTTGAATGTCATTCAGGTACGAGTCTCATTGAATTTTTATCATTTTATTGTTGCTATTATAATGTTGTCTGTGGCGCTGTGGTTAGCGATGCTCCACCTCCCACACGTGGTCGGTCGTTGGCTCGATCCCGCGCTCAGGCCCTCATCAAGCCTTCCATCCCTCCGGGAGTCGGTGAATTGGTACCAGACTTGTCTGGGAGGATATCAGCACTGACTCAATACGACGGTAGGCTATCGAGAGTGATCTTGAAGGCCAAACATGCAGTTAATCACCTCTAGCGAAGCCACGAATGGAGTCGAATGCATGGCGCGTCCCTGGGGGACTGACGAGCGCCGAGAGTTTCATCCCTTATCCTTTTCATTTTGTTTTTTTTTTATTACTTCTGTTTCAAAATCTTCTAATCAGGGTTCGATCTAGTAGAACTTCTCCTTATGTTGTTGGCTCTTTGGGGGAGGGAGCCATCCTTTTTTATAAGTTAAATTTGGGTAAGAAAGCTTAATGTTTCTTAATCTGATTTTTAAGCCAAGTGCTATTCAATGTTAAGATTTTAAGACCGTGTTTCGAAAGATAAGTTCTTCTGTGTGATTATAGTGGGCCGATTGGTTCTGCAAGTACGAGAGCCCTCTGAAGCTCTTCCAGAATAATCCGTACTTCGTCCTGGCCGAAGCCGTCTTCGTATTCCTCTGTCTGCTGACGTTTCTCCATGGTAAGGTTGTTTTATAAGACAATCAACCACTTTTTCAAGTCCCTAACGTCTTATTTTCTATTTGTAAATCTACTAAAGTGTTAGGCATTAAGAGCAGAAATTTTTTTAACGGTTTTCGAGTAGGTTTCTTCTGAAATAGAAATGCATGAGGCGCAGTGGTTAGAGGTGCGCCGCGACGCATATGATCGATCAGTTGACGGTTCGATTCCTACCTCAGGACTCACAAAGTCTTTCAGCCCTCTACTGTCGGCGTATTGGTATCAGACTTATCTGGAAGGGCAGGAGCAACGACCTGATACATTTGTAGGCTACTATTGGATAGTCAGGCTGTGGCGTTACGTGAGGCGTTCGCAGCTTGCTACCAGAAGAGCTGAAGGGTGGAGATCAACACTGACCGCATCGCGATGAGCATTAGCCATTTGCCTACGTCTGCCCTATATGTATGCATGTGTATACGTATACACATGTATATATGCGTCTTATATATGCGTATATATATGTATATGTATATAGTGATGTAGAGTGATGTGTAAAACTTCCGCGTCAGGCGGGTGTCGAACCCATATAGCATTCTATCAGGGACGCGTACTCTAACCCGTTACACTGCTGACGCCCATCTTGCACACCACTCTACGCTACATTGCATCAATCTGCGAGTCGCCAACCGTCAACGACCTGGCCTGGGTATGCATATGGACAATGTATACATATAAAAAAGAGTGATTGGAGGTGCTCTGAGTCGCGCATAAGGTCAATGGTTCAGCCCCACGCTCTTCGCTCACCAAGCAATCCGTCCCCCGGACTCGGTAAATTGCACCGGGCTAGTCTCAGACCTGTCTTGGAGGATAATCAGCACTGACTCGAAATAGCGGGATGCCATCTTGAGTCACGTAAAGGCCAGATATGCATCCAGTCACCTTAAACGATGCCACGAATGGAGTTATATGCGTGGTTCTTCTTCCAGTCATTGTTCAACGCCGAGAGCTTCATCTCCGTTGTTTATTGTGATCACCGCGATATACACTTGGGAACTCCGTGGCCGAATGATCGTGATGCTAGTGTCGGAGCGCGCGGGATCGAATCCAGCCCCTTATACTCCTTAGCAGCCAATAACAGACGCTCTATGGAGCTCTAGAGCCAGGCTGTCCTCGAGATTGTAAGGAGACGCGTTGAACCAGAGTTTTACGACTTTTAAAAAGAAAAGGAGAAAACGACTACATGTTGCAAGTCCTGAGATCCACGCAGTGAATAGAATTAATACTGTGAAAACGGATCAATTAAGTGCCAAAAAATTTTGAATAGAGCTCTCGCTTGACTGACTTTTTGCAATCATCACAGTGTTCAGGGCTTCCTGATCTTTTTCGTATTTGAGTGATCTAACTCGTATCATATCAGTTTAGCTTATCGACATGGTGGGCGTCATCTTTATCTATGGATTGGTTTAACGGTTTTCGCTTTCACGTCGGAATTTCTCTCTGTGTCAATTCCAGAATTAAGCATCTCATGGCACGCTCAGGTTCGACCCGGAATTGTTTTTGTCAAGTTTCTCATGAGGTTTGATATGGCACTTATAAAGACTAGACACATGTTTCGACATATCAGCTTCATCAGTAGCACGGTGCCTTTCGGTTCACTCAGTCCAATGTGAAGGGATACGCCCCTACATATAAAAGAATCGACGCTGGCTTATTTATACTTTGCGTACTGTGAAAGAATCATCGCAGTATTCTTGGAGAGTGATTGGCTGTCAGTAGTTGTTTGCTTGGCCAATAGCTAATACGTCAGTACGTACACATATGTATATGTATATACATATATATATGTGCATGCGCGTATACACATACGCGTTTGTGCATATATATACACGTATTTGTATATATCTATACATATTCACATATTTATGTACATATATGCACGTACCTATGTACGCGCATATATGAGTTTGCATATATACATGCATGTATATGTGTATGTATGCATATGTATATATATATATATACATATATATATATATGCTTATAAATTAAATTAACACTTTCAACCGACTAGTCAGAGTCCTCGCTAAAAATTTAAACATCCTTACGGCATATTTTAGTCTTTTCATGAGATCTTTATCAAACTTGAGCGGGGTCTAAAATGGTCAGTTGAAAGTACTGATATATGCATTTGTATACGCATATATGTGTATGTATGTACTCATACGTATGTATGTATGTGAATGTGTATATGTACATCTGCATGTATATGTACACGTGTTTACATGTACATATACTGGCGTAACAGCCGTCAGTTTAGCAAACGGCATTCGACAATCAATCACTCTGAAAGAACATCACAGTTACCCTTTCACCATGCGTAAAGTATAAATAATTCGGCGTCGATCCTTTTACACGTACAGGTATATCCCCTTGCAAAGGACTGACTGAAGCGAGAGGCACCGCGCTACTGATGAGGTTGTAATGCCGAAAAACTTGTCTAACTTTCTGGAAGAGCCATTACAGACCTTGCGGAAGGCTTGGAATTCTGTTTGGATGTATTGATTTTGAGCGACGTCTCAAAATAGTTGAATGGAATTGTTGACGTTTAGTTTTTCTTCGAGCTGACTGACTTACTCATTTTAGGGAGTGCTGAGCTTTTTTGGAATGAGGGTTCCCCTCTATGCACTTCTTGGAACTCACCAAACATTCGGTTATATCGCCTACGTTCTTGTTAGCAGGTAGGTCTAACTAATATTCTCTTCGTCTGTCCAATGGATAAGAATATTCAGAACTTCTCTATGAGTTTCATTTTGAGGATGCATCTGCCATGGTGGGCTGAAGGACCTGGAGTTGGTGTGAGCAGCTTCATGCTCCTTCTTCCTTATCGGATTGTAGGAACAAAACTTCTTTGGTGGACCTGGCATGGTAGTGATCCTACCCTCAGTGATAGGTATATTTTCAATTCAAGTTCTGCACCCAAAGAATTTCTCTTAACTATTACTACCAGATTGTATGGAACTCCATGGAGTTTGTTCTGTTCCTACACTGCCTGTACTTGCTTGTTTGTATGGATTTTACATCTGCTAAGGAGCATTTTTCTTGAAAAAGAATACGATTGGACAAAGTCGGTTTATGAGTTTTCTTTCAGTTTCTTCGTTATTTTTCTATACAGTGGTAGGAACGGTTCTTGATAAAGTTGTAGTTACCAGGTTGAGGAAAAAGTTTCCTAAGACCCGCGAAAAATTCAAATTTTATATTTGTTTCACTTAGTATCGGTTATCGCAAATCCATGGGAATATTTCCATAAGAGACTCTCATACAACACTAGATACAGTGCATCAAATTCTGATTCACTCCGCAGAGATTAGTCGACGACGGACAAAATTCTGCTTCGAGTTTTGCACGCTATTACTGGAAGCGCAATTCGTTCGGCAAGGGATGCTGCAAAGGAGATCTGTGGTGCCGAAAGTGAAGAAACTGTAAGCCATGAGCCGTATGACTGTTGCCAAGTTGTACAAACGGCGCTGAAAGTAGTGATCTCAGTTTCGAAGACCAACTCCGCTCCGCCCGGCCATCGAAATGTCAAGTGCCAAATCTCGCAACGCAAAAAAAGACTGCGGAAAAGTTTGTTAAATTGGGAGTCGAGGTCTTGCCGCACTCAGCCTACACTCCAGACGCTGCGCCGTCCGATTTGAGATCCAGTTTCGGTCAAGGGAAGGTTTCCTTTCTGGACGCCGATTCGGGACATTCCATCAAGTTGAAGAGGCATATTAGGAGTTTTGACTGATTCAGAGCCCAAGGAATAGTAGTACTTGAACTGATTCACAGGCCTGCACATCGTTGCCATAAGATCGTGGACAATGATAGCCTTCATTCTGAAGAATAGTTATTGTAGTTTTTACTTGAATTTATGTGTAAACTTTGAGTTTCCAGTGGGTGTTAGGGAAGTGGTACATTCAGTTCTAAGGGAACAAATGAATACTCGACCTCATTCGCTGTACGAGAAATCTTCCGAGGAGCGTTAGTAATCATTTGAAAGCTTGAGTCTTTAGCTAGCGTGTCACGTGGACGGTTTCTCAAAGCTTTCTTTCATAACGCTATAACATCCAGAAGAAAATTACGTTTCACATTGGCGCGCCCCCTTCATTTTTCACGCGCGTATAATCCGCGGGAATCATGAAAAGCATGAACTTTAGGGAGAATCTCATAACATCTGAGTCGATCGCTTTATGTGGTATTTCTTTCGAAGCGGAGAGGAATTTTTTCAAATGAATAACAGTTTGCAACCCACATGTCTAACACGTCAGTGCATCGATCGACTTCTCCGCCTCCTTGCCTATAGGTCAGCCAGTAAACAAGCTCGCCGAATATGCGAGATTCGATCTTATTTTCCCTATTACACTGCAGTGAAATGATCTTTTTTTTAGAAAATAAGCACAGCGTTGGAATCATTGAAGCTTACGCTTCTCAATGATTACTGATAGTAGAATGAAACAGAGGTGTCCGGCGAGGTGTAAACCACAAATGATATCTTTCTCCTACAGCGGAGCTTTTTCAGAAAGCAAATATATTTTTGAGTTCTTCGAGACTTATGCTATCGAACGACTTCTAGCACTCTTAGGAAGGAGTTTTGTCCAACGAAGTATAAGCGAGGTAGTAAAAAATGCGCGTGGTCGCGTGGAACATATTTTTATTTTGGACTTCACGGCGTTGTAAAAGAGTGTTTTGAGAAACCGTCCATATGACGCGCTAGCTGGAGATTCAAGCTTTCGAATGATTATTAACAATCCAATGAAAATCCTTGTACAGCGAATGAGATCAAATATTCATTTGTCTTATGAGCGAAAAGTGCCAGGAACTTTTTCCTGAACCAAATGTTTATCGGAAATTTACGTTTTCAGATTTCCAAGAGAGTTTTTGTGTGCCTTTTCTGCTGGTGTACTCTGTTTCTGGTCGGGAGCCGTACTGCATTCGCTTTTATACCATCCTCTATATACTTTGCTTGGGGTAATAGTTGAAATTTGCTTGAAGTTCGGCATGCAATAATCTTTTTCTAGCTAATTACTGGAATGATGAAGGCGAAGTTTAGGGCTAGCTAAAATCAATAGTATGAGTATCTTAGGTACCTCCTCGAATTACTGCAGTTCTACTCCTCTTTTTGTTTGCGATGGTCGTTTTCAGTCAGGATAGGAAAAATCTGAAGATTGAAGCGAGAATGGGTAGGTTCTGTAACCATCGTTTTTACCTTTGCATTGTTACGAACGCGTATGGCGCAGCGGCTAGAGGCTACTCTGAATTCCGCATGCGGTCAGTGGTTCGGCCACGCGCTTAATGCTTACCAAGCCTTCCATTCTTCCGGGACAGGCGAATTAGTGGCATATTGGTCTCTTGGAATAGCAGTACTAGTTCGATACGTCACTAAGTCACCGAGAATAAGGATCAAGGTCCCAAATTCACATTTAACTACCTCAAACGATGCTCGATAAAGTCGAATGCAAGACGCATTGCTCAGGGATTGCTAAACCCTTTCAGGACTACGCATATCACTCATGGTACACGCGCGTTTTCGTGATTTTCTCGTGGCAATAGACTTTTCATTAGACATCTTAAGTGGTCACTCGATTCATGAAAAAAATTGCTGTTTTTATGATATGTTTGACTTTAGAAAACGTTTTTGTGAAACATAACAGCAAGGGAAAATTGCGTTTTGAAGTGCACATTGTGATTTGCATCTGTCTTTGCATGGTTTTATCGCAGAAAGAGGGTTTTCCAACAAAGTCTTAGTGATTATTCGATAAAGGATAAAGGATAAAGCTCTCGGCGTTGATCAATCCCTGAGGGATGCGCCATGCATTCGACTTCAATTTTTTAACTTCGTTTGAGGTGATTGAATGCATATCTGGTCTTTACAATGACTCGCGGAGGCCACCCGCTGAACCGAGTCAGTGCTGCTTATCCTCCCAGACAAGTCGGAGACCTGTCTGGTACCAATTTACCGACGACGGAGGGATGGATGGCTTGGTGAGCCATGAGCGCGAGATCGAGCCATTGACCTCGTGTGCGACGCAGAGCACCTCTAATCACTGCGTCACATGCGCTTTGGTTTAAAATATGTTGTCACATAATTTTTTTGAGCAATGTTCTAAAAGTCATGAGCAATTGTGTGTAAAACACAGCATCCTGAATCTCTACATGCGGCGCAACATGCAACATGTTGTTCGTCGGGCCGAATTATTCGATAGCTCTCTAATTCTGTGATCCATAAGTTTTCATTTTCATCGTATGTACCAGCTAAATTTGACTAGAAATAAAGGAATTCCTACTATAAAAACTTAGTTTTGATAAGAATTATTGATGATCTGGCATCGCATGTACTGGTGCGACAACTTTTTTAACGAACTATTCATGGTTTTCTGATTTTCAGTTACCAGTATAACTCTTAAGTAATGTGTATGATAAGGTATATCAATACTCGTAGATTTATGCCTTCACATTTTGTGAATCACGGTTGACAAAATACCAACATCACTGTGATTGCTTATTAAAAGAAAGCTTTTTTCAGACTTAAGCATTATATCTGCACGAAAGGCGAACGAGTGCTTAGAGAAAATTTTGAACTGTCGAAATATCACGAGAACGCTCACATTTTTACGCAAAGCGTTGATCAAACCCTACTTGAGTAACAAAAATGTATAAATTCGCACTGCGCATGGCGACTACAACCGGTGGTCCTGAAAGGGTTAAGGTCGAGAGCTTTATCCTTTCTCATCCAATCTTGTCCCAATTTCTTACTTAGTTTTTGGACTTCGTAAGTTAAGCTGTCAAGTATTGTATCACCTTTTTTTCATTTCGTCGTTTAGGCTCTCGATTTTGGTTCGATGAGCTGGCTTGTGCTATTGTTTTAGAATATCTATTTCTTGGCGTTTTGGTTATCGTTGCTGAGCCGTTGAATGTTGTGAGCGAGGTGACTGTTTTTACATCCATCCATAATCACTCAAGTTTTTTCAACCCTTGAAGGCTCGCAAGCATCTGTAATCTTATAGCGCATCCATGGAGTACTCACTGAGCAAACCCCGTGTAGTATCCTTAGGACGTCATTTTTTGCTAAGCCTGGTATTTTCAGGGTCTTCACCAACCGATCGGACCTTGTGGAGAAATGGAAGATGTTCGCACACTTGGTTTGGTGAGATTTGCTAATTACGAGGTGATGTCTTTCATAATTGAATATTACCTTTCTCTTCAGGTCCTCAGAAGGGAAAAAAACTTGTGTACCACCAAGTATGATGGGAAATACTTTGATTTCCATTGCGTTCCGAATGGTATCCCTAAGGAGGTAAGTTTTTTTCGCATTTCATTAGTTGTTTAGCCCCCATGAAGCTTGAAAAGTGGACTACTTTTACTATTTAGAAGGATGACGGCCTAGGGAACGTTCTTCCTCTAGAGTTTTACCCTGTCTGTGGAACTGCTATGAATGAGCGAGCTGAATATATTTGGGTGATCTGGTAAGGGAGGTTCTATTCAGGAGATACTATTCATATAATATAGTTGATGTTAGGGGCTTTTGCACCCTGTTTGGTTACGCCTTGTATCAGATGGCGGCGTGCTCCGGCTCCACACCAGTCGATCCAATCAAGGTTGCTGTGATTCTAGTTCTATCTCCAAATGATTTAGCAGTACGCAGTTACTTTTAGATTCGAGGACGAGCTACCCGTAAGTCATCTACGTCGAACGGATCGAGTCTATATGAACGAAAGGCACCGGAGCATGAGAGAAACGCTCACAATCCTATTGTTCCTGCAAAGGTCAAGAAAACGCAATGACATTTCATTTGTTTGAAATATTAGCGATAAAGTACCAGCCTACATTAGTAGTGATTGCTTCCATGCTTTCCACTCCATTTATTTCTTTCCCATAGTATTCACTATATCCATCCTAAGTGATTTCCAGATGCACAGAGCTCTTTCGCGAAGATGTTATTAGCATGTATATATCAGTCCTTGTCCTGCATGTTGCTTTATTTTTTTTAGCATGACAACACTGCGACCTCGCACTTGCAAGAATGCTTGGCTTCAGACTCGGTGGAACCACAAGCTACGATTGTGCCGGCATTCAGGAAGACGTCATCACAACGTAGACCCAGCGAGGTTACTGTTTCAGATAGAGTTCTGCGTTCGCAAAGCGTCAGCAATAATAGCCAGTCAAGAGAGTCACAACCTATGACTGTGCCCGGATTACAGAGCAGATCTTCCTCACGACGTCAACCCATCTGGTCTCCTGCTCCCTAGTATTCTGCGTTCGCAGGGCCGTAATAGGCATTGTGACGCAAACTGTGACTTTGACACTTGAACTTTTATTTGTGAGAAGTAATGAGCGAGTAGATACTTTTCGATTAGATGAGCTTTGTGAGGTTTTTCGCTGTAATTTATGGTTGTGAGGGATGAGGGTGTTTGAGATCTCAGTTCCACTTAAATGATCCGCCGATCTCACTCATGTTTCCCATCTTTCTATTGATTGAAGCAGTGGTGTAAAAAGCCTATAAGAGTTCAGTATGGCGCTATAGAGTCCGTGTTCAGTTTCGTGATTCCAGAGCTTTTGCCACGCTATCTATAGCAAATCGGAAGGGTTTTTTGAAGAGCTCATTTTGGTGGCACCAACGATAATGCTGTTAGTGTCTAGAAATCGCTGGGCGTCAAGGTAGTCAGATGTCGATATGAATATTGCAAGTTTGAGAACAATTCGTGGTAGTTGTTCATTATGAGGCGACAAATGGAAAACCGATCTCGTTCGGTAGAGAGGCGCTTTGCATGGGAGTACTAGCAATCATTCGAGAGTTTTGTTTTCTAGCTACTGCCCCACGTCGTCGGATTTCGAGACAGCCTTTTTGACGTTGTAGCAGAAGGAAATTCCTTGCGTTATAGTCACGCGTATTTCTCATCGGACAGAGCTCTTTCTTTAGACTATTAGTAATCATTCCTTTAGAGTAATCGTTGATGATTTCAAAGCAGTACTTACATTCTGAAAAGACCGCTTATCTGCAACACAGCAGGTAAAATAAGCTGTGTTCGCAAGTGTGACCAAAGAGGTTCTTGGCCAATTCACGTGCCGCCGGGCAAGGCGGCCATGTGCGCTGACGCGATGTCGTAAAGCCGATCCAATATCGATCGATCATCGCGTCAGCGCACGTGGTCGTTACGGCATGGGAATTGGCTAAAACCTCTTTGGTCCCACTTTCGAATCCGACTTATTTTACCTGCTGCGTTGCAGAGAAACGGTTTTTCAGGGCGTAAGTACAGCGTTGGAATTAGCAACGGTCACGCTAAGGAATGAATCCTAGTAGTCTGAAGACAGAGCTCTGTCCGGTGAGAAATATGCATGTCTGTAAAGCAAGGAATTTTCTTCTGTAACAACGTGAAAAAGGCTCTTTCGAAGTGGTCATTAACAATCCAGTGATAGTTCCTGTCCAGCGAATGAGATCGATTTTCCATTTGTCGCCTCATAGTGGAAGTACCCAAATCGCATTGCCTATGATTTTTGATTGATGTTTGGAAAAACGTTCAAAAGCATTTGTAATATCTTGTAAACCTTTCACAGTTGATCAGGTTGCTCAGATACGAGAAATTTTGGCTAAACGAGTTGAAAATAAGCTGTATACCATTTGTATGGGAAGAAATCTAATGTACTTCAAGCGAAAAGATGTGTTTTTGTGTTAGTGTGAGCACTGCATGATTACTCATATACTTCATTTATGAGGTGAGCCTTCAGATGAAACAGATGATGTGGGCGTTGCGGAGGTAGAAGTTCTGGTTGCCACTGAACTGAACACTCAACTGCCTTTTAGTGCTTCATGTGTTCCGTGTTCGGTTACATTCGGCGTTAAGATCTCTTAAGAGGTGGTGCTTTTAGGCTTTCCATGTTTGTTACCTCACAGCGATTGTTCTTGTTTAATATGTAATTCTGTATCATATGATTTTTGTCTCATAGCGATCTGTGTGCATTCTGTACCAGTACCTCTGTGAACAATGCGTTTGTATGCAATGCTTGGCTTGTTTTCTTGCACAGCACCTTTTTAGACAATTTTTTGTACTCAGCAGATTCCTCATTGAAAACAAGTGAAGAAGTGTTTTAGACAACAATGGCTATCAAGAAATTTCGAGGAACGGTGTTTTGGACCCGTCTATCTTTCGAGTTTTATATACTTCACGCTGGAATGCGACTCGCAGGGGCACAGCTGGATGTATGGTGGTAAACCGACAAGGAAACTTGTTTGAATGCATTACTGTCCAGTTACAAAGGGAGATTAAGGACCGATCTCATTCGCTGGAAAGGAACTTTTTCTTAGGGTCTGTAGTTAAAGCATTTGAAAGCTGAGACTTCAGGCTACAGCCCACGTCGCCGGTCTTTGATAAAGCGTTTTTTGACACTGCTGCAGGAAGAGATTTTTTAGCTTTAGACGCGCATATTTTTCGCCGGACAAGGCTCTTTCTGTGAGCTATTAGTAATCATTTGATAGTATAAGCGATTCTCACTCCAACACTGTGCTTCTGTCCTAAGAAAACCGTTTCTCTGCAACGCAGCACGTTGAATTAGTTGATTTCCCATCGGCGATCAAGGAAATCGTTGGCCAAGTCACGTGCGTGTGCGAGAGGCGCCACGTGAGCTACCGATGCGATACTTGTTTACGCATACATATGCCCATAAAATCGATGGCCATCGCGTCATCGCACATGATCGCATCAGCTAGCCGCACGTGATTTGGCCAGTGACTCCCTTTATTGCCAATGGGAGTTCACTTATATTCCATGCTGCATTGCAGAGAAACACTCTTGAGGATATAAGCACAACATTGGAATCTAACGATTACGGCATCGAATGAATTACTAATAGTCACAAGAAAGAGCGCTGTACGGCGAGAAATATGCGCTTGTGAGACATAGTTTTGTGTGGATTTTACAGCTCTGTATAAAGGTGTTTTGAAAAATCGGCAAGGTGGGTTGTAGCCTCGAAGTCCTCAGCTTTCGAATGGTTGCTAATACACCTATGAAAAGTTCCTCTCCAGCGAATGAGATCGGTTTTTCATTTGTCTCCTCATAACTGAAAATAGCCCGATGCTAGCCGAGTGAAGCGGACATCAAAATTATTTATTATGTCTGGGATGCGCTGCATGCAGGAACTTTCCTCTGCTGCGCAGTAGGCACACTGATATTGTCTCAGTGGTGATCAATTGTACCAAGCCCCTTTCTAAATTTTGGTTGTTCTTATTGATTTTCATCGTACTGTGTCCTGCTAGTCCTGTTTAGAATGACTCGATTGAAGCGTTCATAGACGATGAGAAGCCAGGCAGATTGATAGTTGATGGTTGATGATGTTTTGAAGCTTTTTTTTTTGAACGAGACTCTTAGTGGTTTTCCATTGACATGGAACCTCCATTAGCATAGGTGTCGTGTGAAGAGCCGGCACCCAGTGTGTTGATAAGAACTGAAGGGAGCTTTTTCAGATATACAAGCCTTTTCTCTCTGGACAAATTGTAGTTCGACTTTGATCGATGAGATATTGTGTAGCATTTTGAAGGTGAGAACCAGTCGGAGGAACAAAATTCATATTCCTTTATTCCGAATTACAATAAGGACGTGAGTTCTGAGGAAATCCGAGTAGTAATCGTAAATGATTTTCTCCATTTTCTCCCTAGCTATAACTGTGCCTTCCTGTAAGCCGTAACTGTGTCCATCTAGATGGTCGTGCGATCACTTGGTCTGCGATAAAACGAAGTTTCAGTGGGTTCAGCAAAACACCTACTAGCCACTACTGCTTATGCCACGACTGACGATACCATAACATTAACATTATAAGGTTGACTATTGCTGAAAACAGACGTCCCTTCCTGACTTTCGGACTCATAGTTTTCTAAAACCTTATGTAAGAATGTTTATTAACCCTGCCATATTTCTCGTCGATCTGCAAGGTAGGCAAAAAATAACGCAGGAGGTGCTGAATAGACCTCAGCAACCGAGTGGAAACTTCACTACTAGCCCTATGAAGTTAGCCTTCAAATTCTTTCACTTAATAAAGCGTATGCGAACATCATTCCACTAAATCAGTGGTCTAACAGGCATAATATTTGAGTCGTGGACGTTATCAGCTTTTCGTTCATAACTGTTGAACTAGTTATGCCGAGCAACAGGTTCGCCAGAGACAGTCCGAGCGTACAATCGCTATCTTCTTTAGAAGAAATGAAAAGCAGTAGTGGCTCTGCTTACTCATAAAGAAAACAAAAGCTCGACAAACACGCTGTTTTTCCTAGAGTCGCTAAATCACCGTTGTAATCGACTGTTCCTGGAATCTCTTGAAAAAGTATATTCTGACAACATATTTTTGAGCTTTTCATGAGATCTTTCATCAGCACTTATATAGGACAGATATTTCGGTATTGCAGCCTCGTCATTTACACATTGCCTTCGTCTGAGCCAATTCCTTTCGGCAAAGAACCCTCTTCGATAAAGGAACCTTCGGCGAATGTTTTGCACTGCGTGCGTGTAAAGTAAAAATTCCATTTCACTAAATACAGAGATAACATATCACTACATGCCCATTGATCATGTCAGTGGACATGTACTGATATATCTGCAATGTGTGAAGTGGAATTTTCACTTTACGCGAGCGCGATGTAACGTGTTCGTCGACGATTCCTTTGTGTAGTAAGGGGATTCTCCCTTAAAGGGATCGGCTCAGACGAAAGGCACCGTGCAACTGACGCGAGGCTGTGATGCCGAAACATGTGCCTTGCACTGTATAAAGTGCCGATAAAAGACCTCATGAAAGTCTAGAAAATACCTTGTCAAATCGGGAAATTATTATCAGTATATAATATATGCTGAGTCTTCATGGAATATGAATCAACATAATCATCAATAGATTTATGAAAAGGAGCTATGATATAATAAATGAAAACGTGTAGCAAGTTTATTTTACATTGTCAATAATAAGAAAATGGGAAATCTCATAAGTATTTAGGCTAAAATAAATACGAACAGATATAATCACAGAATAGATAAGTCCCTTTTCGCCTGGAGTTGAAAGGGAAACCCGCAAAAATTGAGTGCGATATCAAATCAGTTTACCAAGTTACGTAAAAAATAAAGACTAATAAACATGACTTGTTGATTTTCAGTAGGGGGATCACATTGAATGCTTGTTAACAATTTGTACACGCCGTAAATAGACGCATAGTTGATCAGGAAAACTCGATTATGTACATGACGTGCATAGACGTGCGATGACGATGTAACGAACTTGAAAGGATAGTATAGAAAGTCCATCACGCGACTTAAACTGCCTAATCGTCGGCTATTCGCAAAGAATCTTCAGGGCTATTCAAATCGTCATCGATTTGCATTGCATTCGGATCAGGAGATGGCGAACTGAAAGAATCAAATCAATAAATTAAACAAGGCAAAATTGGTGTAAGAAGGGTGTGATTTCAGGAAAGCGATTCATGTCTGTTTAGGAAGTTCTGTTTAGGAATTAGTTACTGAAATAGTTTGATAGAATGTTTTGAGCATTTCATGAGGTCTGCTGTGGCACTTCTAGTACTAAACGTACGTTCCGGTTTTCTAGCACTCATCAGTAGCACATGCTATTTTGCTACTCGCCCTTAATTTGAGGAATCGACGCCGTACAAATTACACTCTGCTTCAGGTGAAAAGACCACCCAACGTGATGTTCTTTCAGAGTGATTGATTGCCCAATGTTGTATGCTTGGCTTACAGCTAATCATACGCCATAATTGAAATATACATTGACAAGTGCTTTCTGATATGGTATGGCCAGTCATCAACGGCGCAATATATAAAGACATATCATTCAGGGAGATACGATAGTTTCCCAAAATTTTACTATTGCAGCGATTTTTTTTGGTTGCTTGATAAGTCTGCCTTTCAACTCACCGAATATTCTGTGTGGGTATATGAGATGGTGGTCGTATCCAGGTTCCTCCAATAGATGACGGAGTGGCCTGTGGTGGTGGTGGACCTTTCGGTAAAGGTATTGCAGAAGTGTTTCCTCGGAATGGTGGAACACCGATCATGGATCTATGACAGATTCACATTCAATCGACTATATTGATTAAGAAAAAGAAATAAACAGCCTAGGGAAAAGCAGCAGTAGGCACCTATGGGAATGTCTCAATAATATATCAAGAAAATATATAACGGCGAAAGCTCTGAAACGCCGACATACTCTAAGTCTACAGCCAATTCTGTAGAAGAAACGTTGAAAACTGAGTACATTTCATCTAAATTTGAGTGCTTCTATCATCCTTCGCGGATGATCTCGTAGAGAAATAACAAAATAAGCCAAACATCTACAGAGCACAGCAGTGTAATATGGAATTATCTACTTCATACGTACCAAGAAAAAACCCCATCAATCCAAATAATTGTTTTGAGAACACTGACAATAGGCATACAAAAAAACCGTGATGCCGAAAAAACAATTTCCACTATAGAAATCATTCTCACCTTCTTTCTCTATGATCAGGGATTCCTGGTGGCTTACGAGGAGGTCCAACACCTAAAGGTGGTCCACCTGGTGGTACCGACGGTGGAGTGCTAAGCAGCGGCTGACGAGGCATGGGGATCATTGGTGGCGGTGGAATCGGTAGTGGAATTTTCTTTGGTATCGAGGACTTCAAAGGAAGAGGAGGAGGGTTAGGAGCCGGAACTGAAATATGAGCTTTTGTTCACATGAAGAGATAGAATCAATTTAGAATGACCACCTGGAAGCGTTGGAGGTGTTGGTGGTACCGGTCGTGTCGGGGCAGGCGGCAACATCTCTTTTTCCTTTCCATTCTCTTTCACATCTTCTCGCTATAGAAATCATTCACATTGATTAATCTTGATTGAAAAACATTTTTTTTTCTGAGAGAGTAAAGATTTCAAAAAATTCTGTCATTTCTAATCGCGATCAGCTTTGACATACAAACCTTCGGAATTTTGAAATTTTTCAGACTTCCGACAAATCCGAAAGGTAACGGTGCTGTTTTATTTGTAGAACTGGTAGAGGATGAGCTAGTTGTCGTGCCGGCGTCGAACTGTGGTGGCATATTTGATGCCTAGAAGATAAAAGGATGTATTCTCTTCACAGTATCGAGAAATATGTCTTGGATAGACATAGTTTTTTGAGCTTTTTACGTTTACAGTTTGCCTTAGTCCTCTACAACTTTCTTTCCGCGCTTCTTTACGACGATTAATATTGCGAGGTAATGGAGAGCCCATTTAGATTTTCAAAACATCAGCGTACTATTTGTAAAAAAGTCTAGTACTTTTGATACAACGTTGATTAGAGATTCTCTTTAGATATTGAGAAGTTGATAATCGTGGATGTTGCAAGAATTAAGTCAAAAAAGATTGAGAACAGTCAGATGAAACTAATCGGACGAATATCCGATTTGTATGAGGGGTGGGGGGGGAGTGGAGGCACCTGCTAAGGTGGTTTTCAGTAAGGCGAGAGGCGGTGAGGCGATCGTATCCCATTTATGGAACATGCCGTATCGCAAGGGTTTAAAGCTTTCAGTTTACATTCAATCCTGTTCAAGATTCATATCTTAACTGGAAATATAAATCGTCGAAAACGTCAGCTTTCGAAAGAAGTTGTGTTACAAACATCGTGTTCGTCTCAACTATAAAAAATAAGGAATTGGCGAAGAAGTCGAGGTCGATAGATAGTCAGTCTCGAGAGGAATTAATTCATTGAAAACTGTTCTAACGCTATCGCTTCCAACTATATGAAGGTGCAGTGGTAAAACTGTCCACCATTCTTTGGTTTCAAATTCAAGAATGGTCCTCTTTCCCTCCAAGCAGAGCAACGCTTCTTCTGAGATATTTTTCGACAAGAAAGTACCTTGTGTCTTTTATGCTCGCGTTCTTTTTCTTTTCCTTCAGCTTTCCTTTTTTGTTTTCGAGTTTCGTCTGACTTGTCCTTTGATCTTTCCTAGAAATACACGAAGGCACTTGTAAATGCCATCTTCAATGAGATTTTTCTACAAAAATCATAAACTGAATTTCACATATATCTGAAAACTCGGAAAGATACCTTGTGACCTTCCTTCCTCTCCTTTTCTCGCTTCTTCTCCTGCCTTTCCAATTTTGGCATTGTCTGCATTGGAATGGACTTTGTCTTTTGAGTGTCCACCGACGGGGATGCTCGTGATGGTACTTTTGGAATCTGAACAATGTAAACGAATATTCATGATAATGAGGACAGATCTATGCCTATGGTCTGCAGACTTTTCAACGAGAACATAAGCGCAGTATAAAATTTTCTTGACTGTTAGGTCGTTCCATAAGTTTTGGCACTAGAGGCAGTAAACCTGACCGTCCTTTCTCAAACCGTATGATCGCCCTAAACTCCGACAATCCTGCACACCATTTCATTTTCACCTACGCGTCATTTGCGCATGAGTAGCAAGCAGATTTTCTTCCCATAACAACTCCATGTTAAAGCAAGTAAAAACAAGTCGTATACCAAATGGTTCGCTAAGAAAAATGCGCAATTGAGATAGCAAAATCATGCTGTTTTAATTACTTCTGATTTATACATTTGGTGTTATTGCTTTGATGCCAAAACTTATGGAACCGCCTAGCACGTTCCTCAGTGAATTTTAGAAACCCTAATACGGAAAATGGCAGCATTTACCTTCAGTATCAATTTACTACCCCCTTCAATATTCACTGTTGGGGTACTGCTGTGTGAACCTTCACCGGAAGCAGCTTGTTCCTTCGCCGATTCGGTGACTCGTGGTGATGAATGTGACTTGCCTTAAAAGAGAAAATATGTGTAACCACCATTCAGTACAAAATCACCGATGCAGATCACCCTTACTGTTATGCTAACGTTTTTCCGTATTGAAAATGTGAGATTGGAATCGGACAAAAAGTGATAGCAAGAATCACTGAATTTTGAGCGCAAATTGCGGTGTTAGATGATAAAATAAATCCAATGATGTAGAGTGGTGTGCAAAAACGATTGTGTCAGCCGAGATTTGAACCCAGATCTAACTCTTTTCTGGAGCATGTGCTAAACCGTTGCCACCACCGGACGCTCTGTCAACAATCAACCGTATACGGTGTGGCTGTTAGTAGCAGGGTAACGCGATGTAGCGTATAAAAGAGTGGAGTGCAAAACGAGAGTCGGTGGTGCATACGGTTTAGCACAGTGCTCCAGAAAAGGGCAAGATCTGGGTTGGAATCCCGGCTGACGCAAACGTTTTTACACACCATTTCTACATCATTGAGTTGATACACAATTTAGGCGGTCCACTATATGAGGTAATAAGGGTGACGGCACAATTTCTATTTTACAGGTATTTTTGGGAG
The DNA here is from genome assembly GCA_019055375.1 of Parelaphostrongylus tenuis. Classification (NCBI taxonomy): domain Eukaryota; kingdom Metazoa; phylum Nematoda; class Chromadorea; order Rhabditida; family Metastrongylidae; genus Parelaphostrongylus; species Parelaphostrongylus tenuis. The sequence goes on along the minus strand of JAHQIW010000867.1, from coordinate 5,087 downwards.
TAAACGAGATTCAATCCTCGACTTGCCGAGATCGCTGTGGTTTATTTACTCCCAGATTGTCAAACACACACTATCACGTACTCATTTAGATCAGAAATGAGCTGAGCATTGAACAAATGTGATTGCAGATTCAAGTATTTATACCGACTATTGAGACGCACATGACCACACACATGCTCGATGGTCCCGCACCCACAACTCATAAGGCCTTCCATCCCTCTAGGGCCGGTGCAATTAGAATCACCTCTATAGTTGGTCTGATAAAGTCGAATGCGTAAGCGCATCTCCTCAGGGTTTGATCAAAAATGGTCTATGACTACTCACTACCTTTAGGAAAACACGCTTCCTCTATTTTCTGATGTACACATAGCAAGTAAACTGGACAAACCATGCTCATGCGGCTGATGTAATTGTTTTATGCTACGTGTTTGATCACCTCAAATGCGTCAAAAAATAGATGGTTCAAAAGCGCGCAACAGTTCTCTTGTCTCGCTAGTTTTTTGTATAAGAAGAATGCGTCTTCTTCAGATAAGAGAAAAGACAACACCGAGCTTGTCAAAACTTGCTCACGAAAGAGTCACGACCATTATAGTGATCTTCATCTACTTTAGACAACATATAGAATCGCTATGTCGTAGTCAACGTTCACTAAATCGAGGTCCTATTGACCACTTGAAAATTTTCCAAATATGCTTCAAAGAAGAGAATATTGCAAATTGAACTGCAAGAAAGGGAAGATGATATCGCTTGATATGAATTTTGACTAGAACTCACTTGAGAAGTAATCGTAGTAGACTGCAGTGGTGACGGCGATACACTAGACTGATGTGCTAGCCGTAGACGATGTAGTTGACGGTAAGGATGTGCGCTCTTCAGGAGGTGGTGATGACTCCGTACCATCGTCATAGAGATCGCTGAAATGTATCACTTTGGAAAAAACGCATATAATGCGTTTGGTAGTGTTCAAGAAGTGAGCAATTCAAGTACACTATAGAAGTTATTTGATAGAAACATGATGGCTTTTGACCTACTACGATCGGAATCAGTGTCCCTATATAATTAAAAGAAACGTAGTATAAAGCTTCCACCTACTTGAATACACTCCTTTTTGTTGTCGAAATGGTCTGCTTGCGGTCCAGTTGCTTTAGGTCTTCCGATCACAGCATCGGCGCCTGCTTTTTGAGTTGGCTTGATCGGCGGCGACGGCACTGTACCTGGACTGAGCAACCGATGGCGAAGCGGCTGCCAGAGGAGATTGAGGAGGGTGAGCGGTCAGACACAGACGGTGTACCAGAGGTAGTATAAAGGGGACTCATCGACTGGAAATATCAATCAAAAGTTTCGTACGCATCACATAAAGAATAAAAGCTCTTGGCGTTGATCAATTCCTAAAGAATGCGTCATGCATTGGTCAATTTTTTTACTTTTTTTGAGGTGGTCGAATGTATATCTAGTCTTTACGATGACTCGCAGTAGGCTTCCCGCTGTATTCAGGTGTATTCTCCATTAACAAGTCTGATACTAGTCTTGTACCAGTTTCCCAGAGCACGGAGGGATGGATGGCTTGGTGAGCCATGAGCGCGATGATAGAATCATCGACCATCGACCTTGTGTGCAACGCAAAGCGCCTCTAACCATTGCGCCACATATGCTCCTTCGCATCACATTCCAAATAAAATGCAGCTTTCAATTCTTAAAATCAGTCATCCAAACGCATGCGAAGGGAAGTGCTGGATAATGGGACATACCCATTTGCAATCGGCTTAGGAACATCTTCAGTACAAAAAGTCGAAAGCATAAAAGCCAGGAAAGAAAATAAGAGTCAACATAGTCACTTACATGAGGACTGTTTGTAACTGAAGTTGTCAGAGCATGACTTGTCGTTGGCGACTGAAACATCGCCAGCGATTTTGGCGGTGGTGGTGGATCGCATTCATCGTCGGATTCAGTGTCTACGTAAGGTGAAGTTGATGCTCTGACAAGTCCTAAAGACAGAAAATCTGAGGATTCACGATTCCTGTTGGCGGTAAATCTACCTGGATTCGACATCTGTTCATAATCGCTGAAAGGATCGCTGCAACGGAGGAGGCGCTCGTGATTGCATTTCCAATTCCGCATGTGTCATCGCCAAAGCTGCTTTCCGTGAACCACGCGGACGACGTACTCCAGTTTTTCCTGCAAACTTATCAATGCTATTACGCACAAAAAAATGGCTCTTTTCTCTTACAAAAACGAAAAAATGGGTAAACAACGAGATTTTTCTTTTCTACAAAGGCATGCGTTTCTTGACTGTGTCCTATGGAAAAAGACAGATCAACTATTTTTATGGGATCATCAGCTATTCTTCATGTAGACCAAGTTTCCTATCTATCTTCGTGTCAGATTCTCCTGTTGCTTCTGCAAAGGAATTTTTCTATGAATTGCGTGTCCCATAGTAATAAACTGTAAAATGACCGCTTTTTACCCTATGGAGATATTATCTTTTGTAATCGATGTTTATTACAAACTGCATTGGCTGTTTAACAGAGAGTATCGGGTTAGCCTCCAGCACCGAAAGTTATCAACTCGAAGTAGTATGCTCGACTCTGCACGAGTTTTGTCACGCAAGACATTTACAGAAAACAGTACACGCTAGAGTTATATTTGCTAATAGCAATAACAATACAATAGCATAAACAAGCTGGCGACACGTAGTCAAGCGAGTAGAGCCAAATTGTGCGGTTAACTGGAACACTAGAAGACATGGAACCAGCAGACCATTGTACAGACGAACACACGCACACCCCCTCTCTAAACTCTTGACTCATATTCGGACCGATGACAAAAGCTCTCCGAGGGGAGATACGAGCCGTTTGCTTGAAAACAAGTGTGAGCACAGAGGTTTTACTGACAAAAAATCGGTGCAAAGAAACATGAAAGGCTACAAAACCGACGCTCCGATGGAATTGCAACAAAGGAGCTTGCACGGTTTACTTGGAAGCGGTGTTATCACATACAAGAACAGTTTACAGTATGAGTTCATGTAAAAGCTTGAACCGAATGTCTAAGAAGGTTCAAATGAGATGGGATGAACGCAAAACAGTATGGAAATAGTAAAAATGTCGTTGAAACACTCATAGATAGTCTTTGAAAAAAATTTTAGCCGCCATTTTCGAGGTTTAGTCATCATTCAAAGCAACAGTCTGGCAGACACACTTGTTTCGGCGTTTTCACCATCATCAGACCAATCTTTATTTTATCGCTTTATCAGGCGCCTTTCGTGTGAACTTTACATATGTAACTACTTTCTTCCAACTAACACTTCACGTCGACAGGTAGCTATACCCGCAAGGCACGGTAGACGACATGTCACATCGATCTAGCGCCCGATTCCCCCACTCCAAGTAGAAATCCTGTCACTTTTTTCACTCACCCAATTTTCTTTCAGCATCCCATGCTATGAAATTCTATAAGAGGGCCTCTTCTTTACAGCGCATCGTGAACCTGCTTTAGCACATTTCATTATTACTACAATTCTTTCTTAAGTTGCTCCCCTCTTTTGACCAAATTACTGCATACTCAGTATAATCACTAGTTTCCTAGCGTTTTCATAATTGTATTGATATCCATTGTAGTGGCTTTTCAGCAGAGAGCTTCAAAACAGTCCTTAGCAAGAAAGTTACTAACTCAAAGAAGAATGAATGCTCGATTTACAAGAGTTTGGGCACGCCAGAGCTTTACTAAGAACAATTCGCACTTGAGTTACGACTGATTATAGCGATAATGACAATATAGCATAAGCAAGCGGGACGACGAAGTTGTGCAGTTGACTAGAATACTGGAGGACCCAAAATCATACTAAACGAAAACGGTGGGCCATTGCAGAGACGAACACACGAGAAACCCCCTCTGAACTCTTGACTCAGTTTTATACGGACCGATGACATGGGCTCTCTCCGAGGGAAATGCAAATCGCATGGTTGAAAGCAAGTGTAAGCACAAAGGATTACTGACGAACAACCGATGGTAAGGAACATGGAAGGCTACAAAACCGACGCTCTAATGGAATTGCAACAAAGAGCTTGCACAATGTTTGATTGTTAGCGATGTTATCGCATCTAAGAATAGTATACAGTAAAACTTCATGGGATAGTTTGAAACTGTATGTATGGAAGGATAAAAGGATAAAGCTCTCGGCGTTGATCAATCTCTGAGGGATGCCCCATGCATTCGTCTTCAATTTTTGACTTCGTTTGAGGTGATTGAATGCATATCTGGTCTTTACAAAAACTCGCGGTGGTATCCCGCTGAACAGAGTTAGTGCTGCTTTTCCTCTCAAATAAGTCTGAGACTAGTCTGGGACCAGATTCACCGATCCCAGAGAGATGGATGGCTTGGCGAGCCATGAGCACGAGATTGAACCATTGACATCGTGTGCGACGCGAGCACCTCTAATCACTGCTCCACATGCGCTCTTAAACTAAATGTATAAGAAGATTCAAGCAAGATACGATAAACGCACAACAGTATGGAAATAGGAACGCTTCGCAAATAATTACTATATACATAAAGGTTTGTGAAGAATTTTTAGATTACGAAGTGCTATCCTATAAAAAGCACTACATGGCAGGGTGGACACAGCAAAGTAACTACCAAAGAATCAGATAACATATGATGCGTCTTCTGGAGATATAAAGGGAAAAACTGTCAGCAGCTCACTTAGACTTAACCCGCATAACCCCAGTGCGCTGAGGCTTCACCAAAAGTGGAACGGCATCCCAGAAACTCATTCCAAATACGCATAGAGTTTTCGGCATGGTTAAAGCATTTCAGCCACATAGGAGAATGGTGGGGAGTCAATGAGTAAAAAAAAGGAGTGGAGAGTTTCTGTACCATCAGGGCACGAAAGCTTTCCTGAGAAGGCGAAATCAGGCGCATGCTCTATAGTTGCTCCTTCATCTCTTTTGATCAATCTAGATGCATCCAGGAAATATCCTCTGTAATTACACCACAATCCAGATCGAACTGTGTACCTTGAACGAATTGAGCTTCCCTTCCAAGTCAAGAGTTATTCTACCTTTTCTCCTTATCGCCTTCTTCATGTCTTT